>JASDQU010107928.1:133523-147403 GCA_032191745.1 Picea mariana | reverse complement strand
GTATGACCCTCCTAGGGTTCCCATAAAATCTGTACGACCTACCCTTCTGGGAGTTTTCAGTACTTGGCACTTGGACGTTGGGGCTAAAAAGAGCATAGGTGTGTACGGCCTCCTTCAGTGCACCTCCAGCAAGTCTCAAACTACAATTCCAAGCATTTTGACTTTTTGGCCCTTTGGTTTCTAGGGTTTCTCTAGTTTCTGCAGAAAATTTTAGAATTGGGTTTCTGCAACTTCTTGAAGGGGCTATTCAGCTCACCAGTACTATCCTATCGTTCAAAGGCTTATTGTTGGCAGTCATAAGTCCAACAAAACCTAAAAGTACTAGCCTAGCCTAGTCGTTAGGTTTTCTAGCTTAGTTGACAAGGGTTTGTGAAGAATCCAAAATTAAAAATGAGCAAAATCATGATGGGAGACAAGCTTGATGGTTCAAGCAAACTCAGTTTTAGGAAGACAAGACCTCAAGGAAATGAAGACATCAACATCTCAACACTCTCAGGTATGGTCCCTACCAATGACAATACTTGGTTAATTGACAGTGGTGCCTTCAGGCACATGATCGGTCTTAGAGATCACCTAACAAATTTTGTTGAGAAAGAGACACATCTACATGTTGTCTTTGGAGATGATGCCAAGTATAATGTGAGAGGGGTTGGAACTTCTACCTTCCAACTAGATTCAGATATGCAGCTTAAATTAAAAGAAGTACTATATGTACCTGGAATGAAGAGGAACCTTGTCTCTATTTCTGCCTTGGAAGACAAAGGCTACAAGGTTACTTTCTCAGAAGGAAGAGTTCTTGCATGGCACAAAGACTCTCATATAAATTCTGCCAAGGTAATTGGTGTCTGAGAAAACAACTTGTACAGATTAACCATCAAACCAGTCCAGGCCCTGCTACATGACACTATCAACTTTAGTGAACTGTGGCATAGAAGACTTGCTCACATTCATTATAGAGCTCTCCCAGCTCTAGGGAAAATGGTAACAGGTCTACCAGAAATACAGATTCAACATAAAGGTGTTTGCAAAGGTTGTGCTCTTGGCAAAAATGTTAAAGGATCCTTCTTAAGCAGTGACAATAGATCGAAGGAAATCTTGGAGTTAATACATTCAGATGTGTGTGGGCCAATGACTGTTGCATCTCTGAATGGGTACTTATACTATGTACTCTTCATAAATGATCACTCCAGGAAAACTTGGATTTACTTTCTAAAGAACAAGGATAGAGTCCTTGCAAAATTTCAAGAATTCAAAGCTCAGGTTGAGAAACAGACTGGAGGAAAAATCAAAGTATTAAGATCAGATAATGGAGGAGAATACACCTCAAAAGATTTCAACAGTTTATGTATAGAAGCAGGGATCAAGAGGGAGTTCATAGTTCCTTACAACCCTCAACAAAATGGGGTTGCAGAAAGGAAAAACATAACTATCATCGAGGCAACTGAAGCAATGATACATGATCAAAGTCTACCTATCACTCTATGGGCAAAAGCATGTATGACAACAATGTATGTTCAAAACATAAGTCCTCATCACATCTTGAAGAACATTAGTCCAAAAAGGTCTTCACTGGAGTGAAGCTTGAGATTGGACACTTCAGAATATTTGTGTGTCCAATATATTTTCATGTACCCAAAGAGAAGAGATCCAAGCTAGAACCTTCAAGGAGAAAGGGCACATTTGTAGGATACAGTGAATCCTCTAAGGCATATCAAATCTAAATTCTTGGTCAAAGACAAATTGAAATAAGCTGAGATGTTACCTTTGAAGAAGAAGTAGCCTTCCAAAGATCTAGAGAAGCTCAGATGGAAATTGATAGTAAGACAATGCCTTCTACCCCTTCAGTAGTTCAGAGGGAGACAAACATTATTCCAGTTGATCCGGTAGCTCCAGTTGATCTAGTTGTTTCAGCCGATCCAGTTGCTCCAAGTGACATACCCAGACATATTACAGTTGGACATAAAAGGCCTGCTTGGGCCCGACAAACTCTACAAGAAGCAGAGGGACATAAAGCCCCTCAAGGAACAACCAAAGAGAGCAAGAGACCAAATAGATTCTCAAGCTACCTTTCAACCATGACCCACATCATTGACTCAGAGCCATCTTGTCATGGAGAAGCTTCAGGTGAACAAGTATGGCAAGATGCCATGACTGAAGAATATCAATCTATATTGAAAAATGATGTTTGGGATATTGTTCCAAGACCAGAGGGAAAGTTTGTAGTGACTTCCAAATGGATTTATAAAATCAAGCATGCAACTGATGGAAGCATAAAAAAATACAAAGCGAGATTTGTAGCCAGAGGGTTCTCACAAGTAGAGGGAGTTGACTATGACGCTCCAGTAACCCAATACACCTCCATCCGATCTATCATTGCACTAGCTGCTTCCATGGGTTGGAAGCTACATCAGATGGATGTAAAGACAACCTTTCTCAATGGTGAAATTGAGGAAGAAGTTTATATCGAGCAACCAGAAGGATTTGTTATACACAACGAAAGATCTTATGTGTGCAGGTTGAAGAAAGCCCTATATGGGCTAAAACAAGCACCACGTGCTTGGTACGAGAAAATAGATGGATTTCTGACGAGTTTGGGCTTCAACAAAAGTGCTGCTGATCCAAACTTATATTATCACATTGATGGCAATGAGTGTTTGATTTTGGTCCTATATGTGGACGACCTTTTCCTCATTGGTTCAGAGAGACTCATTGTTGAATGCAAATGAGCATTGACTTCTAAATTTGAAATGAAGGATTTGGGCTTGATGCACTACTTCTTGGGACTAGAAGTATGGCAGAGGATAGATGAGATTTTCCTGAGTCAAGGAAAATATATTGTGGAGATATTGAAAAAGTTTGGTATGACAAAATGCAGATCCATGCCCACTCCAATGGTGATGGATTTGAAGAAAATGAGTGATACTGATTCAGGAGAGGTAGATCCAATCTTATACAGACAATTGATTGGATCACTGATGTATCTAGTTAACACGAAACCGGATATATGCTATGCAGTGAATGTGCTCAGCTAGTTTATGAGCCAACCGAGACAGACACACTGGATAGCTGCAAAACATGTATTGAGATACTTACAAGGGAGAGTTGGTTATGGCCTAAGATATGCCTCCAGTGTAGACTTGAGCCTGCAAGGATATGCCGATGCAGATTGGGTAGGGAGTGCAGTGGACAGAAAAAGCACCTCTGGTTGTTGCTTCACTTTAGGGTCTGCCATGGTTTCCTGGTGTAGTAGAAAACAAAGCTCTATGGCATTGAGCACCGCAAAGGCAGAGTACATTGCATTGAGTGTAGAAGTCTGCGAAGTAGTTTGTCTTCGCAAGCTTTTGGCTGACTTATTCGATCATGAGATGGATCCTACTACTATTCATTGTGATAACCAGAGCTGTGTAAAGCTCTCCGAGAACCCTGTGTTTCATGACAGATCGAAACACATCGAGATAAAGTATCACTATATCAAAGACATGGTGTAGAGGAAGACAATACACGTGCAATATCTTCCTACCCATGAGCAGATCGTAGATATCTTCACCAAACCGCTTGCCAAGATAAAGTTCGAGTATTTCCGTGAGAGACCTGGCCTGGTGGAGAATGCCTCCCTAGCTGAGAGGGAGCGTTGATGATTACAGCTGCGTGAGACATCCTCCAGGACACAAACCTGAGAGAGAGCGCCTGAGATGGGTGTGTGGTTCCTATCTAAGATAGAGTTGGAATGTAGAGATGGCCTTCTCCTTATAGAGAGTTGAGAAGAATTCCAGATGATTCTCCTGTGTAACGCAGTGAGAAAGGAGATCTGCTGAGTTGGGCGTGCCTGTGGCTGAGCACAAGGTGAACATGTGAATTCCCATTAGCTGGGTGCATCGTTATGAGACAGAGATGAAGACAATGTATTAGCCTCCTCTGAGCATAGAGTTGAGATGATGAACTCTAGACGACTCTCTTGTGTAATGCAGTGGGAAAGAAGATCTGTTGAGAGGACGTGCCTGTGGATGAGCACAGGTGAACGTGATCCTAGTGGCTGAGCACTAGTGAGTGTGGTTCTCCTGTGAGACGCAGTGAGATAGAGATATGGACATCCCTATGGATGTGCCCCTAGTGGTTGAGCACTAGTGGGTGTATGAGATCCCTTGCTATATTGTTCAAGAGTTAGACCCGCCTGTAACCCTAATTGTAATGTAAAGGGTACAGGTCGGCCCCACCTTAAAGTAATTGATAATTAATGTAAAAGATAATTAATCTGGTTATTATTAATTATATTGTGAGTTAGAGAGGCTAGCTTTGTTGTGCCAATAAACACTTCTGTTGACGGGTCAAGTCTAATATAAATAAAGGTAAATTCCCCATTGAGGAATCATATCTTTTGTGCAAGTTTGTAAATTTCAGCAAGTACATCTTCTTGGGAAAAGTGTGCACCTCTCTTGGGTGCTAGTCTTCTAGGGTTTGCAAGCACCCTCTTGTGTGCTAGGTTTTCTTGGTGGTGAAGGTCTTTCTCTTAAAGAATATAGCAAAGGATTTGGCTCGGTTTTCTTCCCTTGTTGAGAAGGGTTTCCTAGGATACTTCTTGTGTTTTTGTGCATGGTGTTTCTTCTTGTGATCTTGGTTGCTGCAACATAATTGTTTATGGTTTAAGTTAAATGCTAAAAAGGAATGAACTTCATGCTTAAACCTTGCATATTGAAAAATCAACACTTAGAAGCATCTTGGTGGTCTTTCTCCTTGGAACCACTTGGTTGTCCTTTCTTCTTGTCCATATTCTCTAGATACCGTTCTTGCACATAGGCCTCCTCAACTGTCCTATGTTTAAAGAGCATCACTTGTCTCCTTAAATGACTGTGCAAACCTCCCAAATACTTGAGTACATCCGGGTTGTTGGGAGATATACCCAGCATAATGACTTGTTTTCTGAACTTGGTGGTGTACTCTTGCACACTTTGTCCTTGCTTTTGCTAGAAGTAATGCCAACAGATCCATTGGACCTCTTTGTACCGAATAGGGTAGAACTAGGATTTAATGAGGGTCTTAAACACCTTCCACTTAGTTACTGGGTGATCACACTCCAACCTAAGGGTCTTTGTGTGACTTTTCCACCAAGTTTGGGCATGGCCCTCTAACTTCAGTTAGGCAAATGGAATCTTTTTCTCTTCTCCTATGATATGTGCACTGAAATAAACTTCTAACTATTGCAACCATTGATTCAACTTAACAACATCAATTTCACCTTGGTAGGGTTTGATGTCCACTTTCACTTCCACTTTAAATAGAGATTGGGAAGAATTGATGGCATTAGAGCTTGGTCTCTCTTTCTTTTTTCGACTTCTTTTCTGGGTCTTCATTATCTCCAAATTTCTTGTCCAAGATAACTTATGAGTTAGAGTTACCAAACACCCCGAAATGTCCAAACTTGTTTTCTAGAGCTACCATGAGATTGGCCATGTTGCAAGAAATGTCAATGACTTGTGTGTCCAACTTTGAAAATCTCTCCTCCCACTCATCTCTTGGATTGTTATTGTGCTCATCTGCAATGGCTAGGGTTTTGAGACTTCTTTCTTACGCCAATTCCTGGATGTTGCAAGAAAGTTGCTTTGAAACCAATATGATTTGTAAATTGTCATGGATATTCCAACGCAACTATTTGTCACAACATATCTTACAATGTTTCACAATTTCTTTATTTTGCAATATTTTTACTTTAGTTTCAGATTTAATATTACTAGCTTAGCGCACAAAATAGTGAAATAAGTTGAAAATGAAATGAAAGAAGCTTAGCAAATAACACACCATCCACACAATGAACATACGATGTACCATGGGAAAACACAATACGGGAAAAAAGCCCAGCTAGAAGGTGAGGCCTATGCCTTGCTCTTTTTTCTCAATTATGAAATGCAAATAGAAAGAAAGTGCACTCACTATGGAGTTGTCATAGACACTATGGCCTATATGGCTGCTACAAGATCTTCTACTTCCAGAGTTTTGCTTCAATATCCCCATTCTGAATGCTCTACTCTACTATGGAACAAATACAATAAGAATGGAACCCCTTTCTATCCTAGTGGCTTAGTATTTAACATGGCTTGACAACCATTTAGGGTTATAGTTAGGGTTTTTGCATGCCTCAACTCTTGATTAGGGTTAGGGTTTTGGACCCTCTAGAATCTTCTTGAAAGTCTACACATGACTAGCTCCACATGTGTGAGTAATGGAAGCTGATGTGTCATCCACTTAGTATCATGGTGGTCAATAGGACAGGTCAACTTACAAGAGGTATAACTTCCTCATACGAACTTCAATCGAGATGATCTTTGTGTCGTTGGAAAGTTCTCAATGTGTAGAACAACATTTAGAGGTTACGAACTTTGTTCGCAAAGTTTTGACCCCAAAAATGATCGTTTAAGGGATCAAACAGGATTTGGAAGTTTCTAGACTCCAAATCATCAAAGCAGGACCTGCCTCTAAATTGGGCCCTACAAGCTAATAGCTCCAGTTTTTCCACCTAGGAAGTACAAAAATAGATGACAAATTATATAATGATCCATTTCGGATGAATTAGATTAAAATTCTTTTGAACTTAGGAGGGGAGCTAGAAATCATATTAAGGACCAATTGCAACCCCTAGATTGCAAATTGGAAAGACTTGTCCTCTCATATGGATTAGGGAATCTAAAGCTTCGATAGGGAGATTCTTTGAATTAGGTAGAAATTTTGACCATAATCCCCACATAAGAAAACTTTGTTAAGTTTTTTATTTTTTTACTTGTAATATTGTTTCTTCATTTTTGCCCACCGGAGTGTGGTCTAGTGGCAAGTAGTGAGCTGATCATGTTTGTATGAACGTGGATACCCGGGTTCAAAACCTTCCAAGTGGGTGTGGATGAGGTCGTGTGTAAGTCCCGGGTGATTTTCATGGCATAGATTTTCACCTCATAGCACGATAGCTTAGCCAAAGAATTTCTATAAGATGTGTTTCTCAAGAAAAACGTTTTGATTTCAATGCTTTTAGCAAGCAACAAAAGAAACTTATACTATGATTGTAAAGTAACAAAGAGATAGTACATTCGTATGCATTTTAAGCCTTAAACTCTAAGGTCCTCTGTAGCTATAAGAATCTAGGGTGTCTGTTCTGTCAAAGTCACACGTGATTTGCACATGGATTTGAAAATAAGTCACCTAGGAGGTGTTCTCTTGAGATTATATCCATATAAGTGTGGACAATGTTGTGCCAAACCTAGGTCTTAAGTTGGTGTAATGGTAGACACATCCTCTAAAACTTGGATAAGCAAATTAGATACTACTTAAGAGCTTAAATCCACACTGACATTCTTATGAGTTGCTTGAAAGTACGAAACATGAATTTCTTAAAATAGGCTATTGCAGGCATGCCTACAATAGGTAGAGTAGAAGCCACAAGGTCCAGAATAAATGAAATGGAAAAACTACAAACACAAGTAATTGACCCAGTTATTGAGCTCTACAAGTGCGATTAGTATAATTGGCTAAATTTAGCAAGATTAGAAACTGCCTATCTAATTATTGAGCCAATTGAACATTTTATTGATAAAATGAAAATTTTATTTATATATCAAAAATCCCATTACTAAGAGTTGCATGCACATCACAAATAGTCTCTACAAAACAACTATCCAAGCCAAAATCATGATTTTATAGTAATGTTCTTTTATACATCTTTTACAAAAACCTGAGAAGGCAAACCTAAAATCAAACCAAAATTTCCTAAATTTACTTAAAGCCGGGAGCATAACAAAACTAGGTAGGTAAATAAATGTAGAGAATAAAAATCATATCTTCAAACTTGTAGTTGAGGAGAGCCTGTAGATGTTCATTCACTAGAAGGGTACTTCACTTAGTTCTTTCTCCATGGACACCAGGGGTTGTTGCTTATCCATGAAGTCCACCAAATATTCCATGTTGTTGTGAATCTTCGATTTGAGGGCTTTCTCAATCTGCTTCTACTTTTTAGATACCTTGTATCGAACCACTGGTTTTTTTAGTAAGTCCATTGTTTTTTCTTCAAATTTTGCTAGTATGTTGGAAGTATGCTCATACCTGTCTCTAAGCCTTTGCTCAAATTCACAAAGTTCTAGATACAATTTTTTGACTGTAACAGAAGAATTCTTTGGAGTCTGTGAAATTTTCTTTTGCAAGCTAGTAGTGTGGCCTTTTAGTTGCATTAAAGATTTGAACTGCTCTCTCAATTCAAAGCGGTCTTCTTGCTAGGTTTTTGTTGCTGATGCTTCCCTAGTTTTGGGTTGAACTCTTCTTCTTGAGTTTTCCTTGGTACATGACTCACATGAATGGAAGGGTTGGGAGAGTGTTGGGAGGAAGCTAAACTCATATTGCAATAACCCTCACATTCCAACGTATGAAGCCTCTCCCTCATTAATCTCAAATATGGTAGCAATACCCTGCCTTCATATCAATGCATAGGATGTCCTCAAGGTGATGGTGCTGACTACGAGAATTTTGGAGTGCACCCCCTCGGTAATGATGATTACGGATTTTCCCATCAAGCATAAGAAGAGTCAGGGATGAGTGGTGAGCCTAAGTGTCTAGGCTGATCATTTTCCATCCCCTTTTCTCCACCAAGGGGGGTCCAACAAAACCTAGATTTGGCCATTGTTCGTAGCTATTGCTCTGGTTTCCAACCAATCCACCACTTGATTGGTTGATCTTCGAATATGTATAAACTGATGGTCGTCCAGAGCTTTGAATTGCCCATTTACACCAGGTAATATTGTTGGCCACTCCTATGAAGAGATTTTGGATTTATCATTTACGATATCTATTACCAACTGTGAGCCCCCTTCGAAGATAACCTTCTCGAGGTTGGCTTTATGGGCATCCATAATGCCTAGGATAAGCGCTTCTAAGTTTGCCTTATTTTTTGTCTTGCACACAATCTCTTAATAGGCTCTTAGTATTTTTGCATCATGATGTCTAAAACCCCTCCCTATCCAGCTAGGCCAGGTGTCCCCTTATAGGCTCCATCAAAATTCAGTTTTAACCTCCTTGAGCTGGCAGGGGGGGCTGGGGGGGAAAGTCGATAATTTTATGTCAGATATTGCATGGTGTTCTTGTATTAAGTCATGAAGATGCAAGCCAATGTTCACTTCCTTGGTGAAGAACTGTATCTATCATGTTCTGTATATATGATGCAGTTTTGACCATCTGAACTGTTAGAAAATCAAGGGTAAACTAGAACAGAATTATTCTTTTAATTTTATTTACTACAGTAAATATAGATCGGCAATTAATTCAAAATTTCTGAAGTAAACTGATCACAGAAATAATAAGATGGATCTGAACATTACTAAACATGAGCAGATCTGATCAATAGCAAAATAAGAAACAATTCTGAACATTAACTTGAACAAAGAATAGAACAAAATCTGAACATTAGCAAAAACAGATCTGAGCATTACCATAGCCAAAAACAAAGAATGGATTTACCTGATGTACTTATTGCTGTCCTCTTTTCTGTATGCTCAGAAAAAGCTATAATGGTCATGGATCAAACCCTCAAGGGTAGATCTTCATCATGATCTCATGGACAGATTTTGCCAAGATGAACTTAGGGTAAATATCAGAAAATTTAATCAGCAAGGCAAACTAGGCTGACACAAGGACACTACTGTCCAAAAGAAGGGCCATTTACAGCCTTAACAAAACTGATCAAACCAAAACAGCAGGGGCAGCAACATAGGTGGCATAAAGGAGACAGCGGCAGCTTCAAGAAGGTGACAGTACTGGAGATTTTCCAGGTCCTATCAAGCTGCCAACTAGGTCTGTCTTTGACCTCAAGTTGGCTCTAAGTTTCAACTGTCTAACAATGGTTTGCTGCTGTTTTAAGACAGCAAACTGTTCAGTAACTTCTTCGCTGATTTGCTACGGTTACATAGGCCAAATGGGTGCTCTAGCATGTAGTTTTGTCACAAGATGTTAGCACATGCATACCATAATCTATATAACACACCTATAGATCTTTTAGTGCTGAAATAATGCTGTTCTAAACTCTACATACATGAAAATGATCACAGGTATTTTTGGTCAACATGACCCTGGATAAAACCCCCCCGGGGAAAACCAGTTTGGAATGGAAGTATATATAAGTGGTGTCTAAAGCATGAGATACAACAACAAATACAATATGATGGAACCTGTATACAAAGCAAGCTCCTCTCGAGCTATGCCAAAGGATCCAAGGAGATATGCGCCCAAGCTTAGTGCACCCTCTCCTCTTGTTACCAAATCTGATGAAGTGAAGCGCCCTTGACCCTGGATGCCCTGAAGAAGAAACCCTTGCACCACAATGTGCTCTGGTATGCTACCTCTCCACTGAGACACTCAGATCTGACTTCCTCCAACTGTAGATGCTCCCTGTTAGTGATGCACCCTCCTCCTCAAGTGTGCCCTCCTCTCTGCAAGTATGACCACCATCAATTAATAGGGACCCAAGATCCCAAAGCTCCTCCATGCAAGGAAGCGCCTAAGCTTCCCTCTTCCAATGCCTCCATTCTCAAGCTCATGCTCTTCCTCCTTCTCCTCAAGTGAACATAAGAGTGAATGAATGAGCCTCCTCTTGCCCTTGCGCCCTCCTTAAGGATGCATAAGGAAACCTAAGAAATGAATGAATGGGATCATCTCATCTCATCCTAAGTCAATGGTTGAGATCATCTCAAGTAAATCTCAACTCAAATCCCACTTTACTTAAGTTTCCATAGTTTCACTTTATGTCCCTTAATTCATCCAAAGTGAATTAATTGTCATTTTAGGCTTAAATGACCATATTTCACTTTTGACTTAAATCTCCTAAGTCAAAGTGAAATTAGACATAAAGTACATGATACAAGGTACAAAGTACTTCCCACATGTGTTTAGAGGCTCACAAACACAAGGGAACCACTTTCCAAGGTACCCAAATCTCAACAAGTACCATCAGGAGGACACACAACAGCCTGGGAAAGATCCTTAGGGTCAACAAGAGAGGGCCGCACCTTATACCAACCACCAAAGAGAGAGCTGCACTGCTAATGAGGGAGCCATAGCACTGTTCCAGACCAAAGGAAGAGGCTACACCCTAATAGACAGCAAGAGGGGAGGGCCGCATCACTTAGACATCAAGAGGAGACGACTGCACCACTCTAAACAACAAGAGGAGACTAGATCTAGGGCAACCGTACCCTACACTAGCACAAGAAACTCCAAACTAGCAAGAGAGAGAAAACCCAAGGAGGTCGTACCATAAAGACCAAATTGAAGCAAGGAGGGCCGCAACAAAAATCAGACCAAGTGAGCTAAAGGAGGAAGAATGAATTGTATGTGAGAGGGGAAGAGGTCTCCTTATATAGTTTAGGTGGGGGTTAGGGTTAATTAGATTATCCCTAACTTTTAGGGTTAATTAAAACCCAATAATAAAACAAATAAAAAATAATTAATATTTTAATTATAAAAATATTAATTAGAAGGTCAACAAGTCAAAGTGACTAGAAAAGACCAACACCACATAAACATTAAAAAGGACATGGCACAAGAAAGGGTAGACAACAAGACAGTCAAAAGGGGTCTTCTTTAATGGAAAAATGTCCACAAGGGTCTCATGATAACTTATAAGCTTATGTCATCCCAACATAAGAGGAATCTCACTGATGTGATCATGTCCTTCTTAACTGCTCCTAGGTCTCATGGACCATCTCGTGAGAGAAGAAGATCACACATCATCTCGTCTTGGCATTTAACCAAGAACCACCTGGTCCCAGACTAGGATACCCCATAACACATCTAGGGGCCCTAGATCACCACTAGGGTCTTATTCACCAAGGTACACAACCAAGGATCAATCCAAGCACCGAGCAAGGATTCCCTAGAACACATCCAGGAGCCCTAGAACACATCTCGGGACTTACATCATCAAACTGCTTGGTCCTTGACCAAGAACCCCAACAATACACTGGGGGCCCTCACCAGGGTCTTTTGCCATGGCTCTAATTGCTTAGTCCCAGACCAAGAACCCCAGGAGTGTACTGGGGGCCCTAGATCTCAGCTAGGGTCTTATGCCATCCTCTCGAAGAATGGCTCTTGCAGTTGTTTAATTTTAACATGAACAAAGTCAGCTAGGGTTATTAGATGAAGGTTTGGAGAAAGGATGGCATAAAAAATCAAGTAGATAATTCTTTTTTTATCTTTATGTTGACGCTATAAAGAAGTGTATATAAAAGTCCAAACTTCAATGAGGTGGGTAAGGTTCTACTTATTTGATGTCAAACTAAGCAAACTCATAATTAGATGGATTGGAAAAAATCTCATCAATGGTTTATAGTTTGAATGATCATTGTCTTGTGTGCCATAAGCAATAAATCAGTAATTGCTTCTGCATTTAGTTAGACGTTGGTTGTGTTGAGATTTTATGTAATTTCGGAAGTTATTCCTAAATGTAATTGTATTGGTTATTCCTAAGTGTATTTGTGAAAGGGTTTTTTGATAAGTCATGTCTTTTAGGTCTTTTACAGTATAAATAGAGGTTATATCGAGTCATTTTGATCACTCCTTGAATATAAGTACAAGAGAGTAGTACGCACTTATCTAGGAGGCTATTCTTTGTTCGTGTTTGCGTCTCTTTGGTCATGATTTCGTGAAAGAGTATTGTATGACATTGTACATGTTGGAGGAATCTACATTGAGGAAAGTTTGCAGGGTTTTCTCCCCCTTGAGGGTTTCCTGAGGATATATCTTATTGTTCTATGGATATCCATCTTTCAGATGTGATCCTTTTGCCTATTAAATAATAATAAAAGAATATAATACTTTAACCGTTCGAAAAACGAAAAGAAATCAACATGGTATCAAAGCAGGCCCGAAAAAGAAGATTCTTCTGCAGATTTTTGGAAGTATTTTGGCAAACTAACTTCATCTTCCCAGGTAGGATGACTACCAACACCAAAATTGACGAGAAGCCTGAAGGAGCAGAAAACTTCAAAGCATGGAAGTATAGAGTAGGCCTCCTTCTGGAAGAACATGATTTAGAAAGATTTGTTGAGGAGGAAGTTTCAAAACCAGAGGAAGATGAGGCCAAGGCAAAGCATGAAAAGAACTAGGCCATGGCTAAGAGGATTATTGTAGACTTAATCAAGGATCATCTGATCCATCATGTTTCTCCGTTAAAATCTCCAAAGAAGACGATGGATGCATTGACTCGTCTATTTGAAGGAAAAAACATCAACAAAAGGATGATATTGAAGACCCAGATGAAGAATGTGAAGCTTCAAGATTCATAGTCGATTCACTCTTACTTCTCGAGAGTGAATCAGATCAAGGAACATATTGAAGCTATTGGTGACACTGTTGACAAAGTAGAAATAGTGATGACCACCTTGAATGGTCTCCCAAGGTCATGGGACTCATTCATTCAAGCAATATGCTCAAGGAGGAAGCTAATCAAGTTTAGCAAATTATGGGAAGATTGCACTCGAGAGGAAGCAAGGMTGGTAGCAAGAGAAGAGAAATTGAGGGATGATGATCAAGCTTTAGGTGCTCATACAAGGAAAGGAAAGAGTAAGAAAGAACCCTCATCCCCAAAGAAACCTCAAAAGTCGAAGAAGAATCAAAGAGACTATTCAAATGTGATGTGTTTCTGTTGCGAAAAATTGGGACACATAAAATTTTGGCCCCTTATTCTTAAACTAAAAGAAAAGGAAAAGGGAAAGAGTCATCATGCTCATGTCGTTGAAGATGATGAACCACCGAAGAAAATTGCAAGAGAAGAAGATGATTCAAGTGATGATGACTATGTCCTAATATCAACTCTCACATGAATAGTCACCCCTGGAAATGATACTTGGTTGGTGGATAGC
>JASDQU010107928.1:91014-111801 GCA_032191745.1 Picea mariana | reverse complement strand
AGATTAGATGTCTCTTCACTCACCCTCACTTTAGTCATAAAGTCACCTTTTAATTTGCATCTCACAAATTAAATGACTAGGGCCCACATTAGGCACTTTCTCCCCCTTAGGCGCCTAGGGAAGAGAAACACTTGCCTTGGTACTTTATTTAATTAAAAATTTAACAAAAATGTCGTTAATTAATTACTCTAGGTTATTTTTCTTCACAAAAATAAATCGCACAGCAGAATAAACTAACCAGGAACTTGCAAAGTAAGAGACAACGGCAATCACATCACATGTACACAAATATTTTGGACAAATGTCCTCAGAAAAACCCAGTGTGGGAAAACCGGTGCAACAGATGAATGAGATTTTATTATTCAACAAATGGAAATATGGAGATCTCTTACAAACAATTCGCCCTCAACAAATACTGAGAGAAACCTCAGCGTAAATCCTTATGGATGAGGTACGACCCTTTCCCCAACCTATGGAACCCAATCGACTCAGCAAGAACCCTCACACGTGCCTCTGCATTATTTGCACGGCAGCCTATGTGAGCTCTATGTGAGCAATGGCGGAACCTCTGTGTGGAAGTGGATGTGTCTCTGCTTGACCCTGGAAGTATGGTGAATCCTTGTATCCTCTTCTCCTTTGTCTCCCTGCCAAATCTCTTTCTGCCAATCCTCAAATTAAACTGCGACTCAATCTGTCCTCTGCAAACTCAACAATGCATCCAAAATGGCTAAGTCGACCTCCTTATACTTCGTTGAGCAAGTGAACCCTAATCTCAATGAGATGGATGACTCAAATTGCCTCCCACTCCATCGTTGAGATCGATGGTCAAGATTAAAAGAACCATCACTTAAATAATTTCACTTTTAACTTTAGAAAAACCGCTCAATAAAGTCAACTGAAAAATATAACACATTTTCAGTTATTTTCCTAAGTTGAAAATTATAGGAAAATTACTTAATTAACTTTCGCCATTGTTTCATTGTCCCCCACCATGCTAGGATGCTGCAAAGTGTGGAAGACCTTATGATGCTATACATATCAACACTCCCTCTTAGCAAGGAAGGGATTATGTCACAACCCCATCTAATCCCTGAACTTCATGAACTTTTGTCTACTCAGTGCCTTGGTAAAAATATCCACTATATGCTCATCGATATGTATGTAATCAAGCCTCACGGCTCCTCTCTGTACACAATCCCAGATGAAGTGAAACCCAATATCAATATTCTTGCTACGATCTTGAAATATCGAATTCTCTGAGGAATTAATGGAACTCTGATTGTCACAGTGAATGATAGTAGCCTCTAGCTCTTGCACGAACAGTCCCACAAGTAATTTCCTGAGCCACAGTGCCTCACATGTTGCCATGCTAGCAGCCATGTACTCTACCTTCAGCAAAGCTCAATGCCATTGAACGTTGCTTCCTGCTGAACCAAGAAATGACGCTTGATCCAATGCTGAAACAACACCCGGAAGTACTCTTCCTGTCCTTCACACATCCTGCCCAATCCGCATATGTATATCCTAGAAACTTCACCTCACCACTTCACTCATATAATAGTTCGTACTCCACCGTACCTCCTAGGTAGCGAAGCACATGCTTCGCAGCAATCCAATGTACTCTCTAAGGGTCGACCATGAACTGACTCAGTGAGTTTACTGCAAAACTAATATCTAGTCGGGTGTTGACCAAATACATGAGTGATGCAATCAACAGACGATAGACAGTGGGCTCAACTGTCTTTTAATCTGATGCATCTACCTTCCTCCAATTTGTGACTAGAGGAGTAGACATGGACCTGCAATCCATCATCCTGAACCTTTGCAATATCTCTACTGCATACTTCCCTTGACCAAGGAAGAACCGCTCATACGTTTTCCAAACCTCCAGACCAAGGAAGTAGTGCATCAGCCCAAGGTCTTTCATTTCGAATTCAGTTGCAAGGTTGGCCTTGCAGTCTGCAATCAACTACTCATCTCTTGTAAGAAATAGGTCATCTACATATAACACCAGTATGAGAGGCACCTCCCCTACAAGAAAATACAGGTTCGAATCAGCCTCGCTCCGCTGGAAACCCATCTCCCTCAACTAGTTGTCTATCCTCGAGTACCATGCCCAAGGTGCCTACTTGAGCCCATACAAGGCTCTCCTCAGTCTACACACATGCGTCTCTCTGTTGCCTACCCCAAATCCCTCTGGTTGCTCAACATATACCTCTTCCTCATCAACTTCGTTAAGGAAAGTGGTCTTCATGTCCATCTAGTGAGCGCACCAGCCCTTCTCTGTTGCCAATGATATGACTGCTCGAATCGAGGAATACCTGGCTACCGAGGCGAAAGTCTCCTCATAGTCAACTCCCTCTTGCTGTGAAAACCCCTTGGCCATGAAGAAGGCTTTGTACTTGTCCATGCTTCCATCTGTTGCATGCTTGACCTTGTAGATCCACTTGGATCCAACCACCTTCTTGCCTCCAACCAGGGCACCACCTCTCATACATCATTTTTCATAATGGAGGCAAATTACTCCATCATGACCTCCTGCCACACTCCATGTTGTGCGGCCTGCTCATATGTGGAAGGTTCTGCATCAATAAGTTGTGTCATCAATGCCACATACCCAAGTCTCTCTGGTGGTTTACTTCGTTTGAAGTCTCTCTCTGAAAGCCCTGCCAACCTAGAATCATTGACTGTGGACTTAAACCACTTAGGTTGTGGCCTAGTACCCTACTCCTGTGGAACTGCATCACACTGCTCCTCCTCCTCATCATCTAACTCCTAATGATCATGTCCAATAGTCCCTATCTGAACACTTGTACTCGATCTTGTACCATGTGTTTGTTGTTGTGATCCTGTGCTCTGACCCTGTGCTTCCTCTGTCTTTACCCCTGAGTCTTGTCCCTGTTGGTCCTCTACATGTGCTGGAAAATCTCTGAACCTCCTTAATGCATGCTCCTCCTCGAACTGTACATCCCTACACACTATGATCTTCCTACGTGTTGGCACAAAGATCATGTAGGCCTTGGAAGCCTCGCTATAACCAACCAAAATCCCTTTGATTGTTGTGGGTTCCAGCTTTGTCCTCTTCTCTGAAGGGACGTGATAGTAACATACACTGCCCCAGATGCGAAAGTGACTCACATCCGACCTGGTACTTGTAAATACCTCCTCAAGTGTCAATTTCCCCAAAATGTGTGGGGACTCCTATTCTGAATATAAACAGCAGTGCAACTAGTCTCTGCCCATAAAAACAGTGGCAAACCCTGATCATGTATCATCGTATGTGTTGCTCCGACTATGGTCTTGTTCTTTCTCTCAGCCACTCCATTCTGTTGAGGATTGTAACAAATGGTGAGTTCCTTCTTGATCCCCGCTGCTACACAATAATCCAGGAACTCCTTGGAGGTGTACTCGCCCTCGTTGTCAGATCTCAAGACCCGAATCTTCCTGCCAGTCTGGTTCTCAACTAGAGCTCTGAACTCCTGAAATTTGTCGAAGACTTCATCCTTACCCTTCAAGAAGTATATCCAAGTCTTCTTGGAGTAATCATCAATGAATAGAACAAAGTATTTGAAGCCACTAACTGACTACAAGCTCATCGGACCACATACATCAGAATGTATCAAGTCCAATACTCCCTTGGACCTGTGCTCGCTCAATGGAAATGGTCTTCGGGCATATTTACCCATTGCACAACCCTTGCAAGGGTCATGCCTCTCTGTTGTGAACTTAGGCAATCCAGTGACTACATGTCTCAAGTGCCCCAGTTCACCAAAGTGCAAGTGCGCCATCCTCCTATGCCACAACTCACCCATATATGTTGTTTTACTGACCAATGCTCTCCCTTGTTAATACTGTAATTTGTACACCTTCTCTTCTTGGTCATCCTGGTCCCATGAAATTGCTTGCGCAGAGCCATCACCCTGTTCTCATTCTTGTTTTGGTAAAGATCACTCAAGGCCTTCCACATTTCCTGTGTGGTAGTCTTTCCTGATAGATGTGGGATCACATGATCCTTAATCCTATCCAGTATAATTCTCTTTGCCTTAGCCTCACCCTTCTTCCAGACGATCAACTTTGTCGGATCTGTTGGAGCAACTGTCGTTACCGGTGTATGGTTAAGTATGTCATTAACCTCCAGCACTAAAGTCATTCTCTCCTTCCAGGTGGAATAATTTTGAGCTTCCTGTAGACGATCTTAAACCCTCAATGACATGGCCATACTGAAAAATGTTGCCTCTGTAAACCTTACGCTACTACTGCCAGAAAAATACGCTGCAACAAAAAATACGCTGCTTTGATTCTGTGCTTTCGGATCCACTCAGATCTGAACGATCTACCTATGTGTTTCTTCTTTCACTACCTTGCTCTGATATCATGTAAATTTTCTAAACCCAGGTGTCATTTTAACCAATAGCCGAAAAATGTCGTTAATTAATTACTCTAGGTTATTTTTCTTCACAAAAATAAATTACACAGCAGAATAAACTAACCAGGAACTTGCAAAGTAAAAGACAACAGCAATCACATCACATGTACACAAATATTTTGGACAAATATCCCCGGGAAAAACCCAGTGTGGGAAAACCGGCGCAACAGATGAATGAAATTTTATTATTCAGCAAATGGAAATATGGAGATCTCTTACAAACAATTCTCCCTCAACAAATACTGAGAGAAACCTCAGCGTAAATCCTTGTGGATGAGGTACGACCCTTTCCCCAACCTCTGGAACCAAATCGCCTCAGCAAGAACCCTCACACGTGCCTCTGCATTATCCGTACGATGGCCTGTGTGAGCTCTGCATGAGCAATGGCAGAACCTATGTGTGGAAGTGGATTTGTCTCTACCTAACCCTAGAAGTATGGTGAATCCTTGTATCCTCTTCTCCTTTGTTTCCCTGTCGAATCTCTTTCTCCCAATCCTCAAATTAAATCCTCTGCAAACTCAATAATGCGTCTGAAAGGCTAAGTCGACCTCCTTATACTTCGTTGAGCGAGTGAACCCTAATCTCAATGAGATGGACGACTGAGATTGCCTCCCACTCCCTCGTTGAGATCGATGGTCAAGATTAAAAAAAACATCACTTAAATAATTTCACTTTTAACTTTGGAAAAGCACTCAATAAAGTCAACTGAAAAATATAACACATTTTCAGTTATTTTTCTAAGTTGAAAACTATAGGAAAATTACTTAATTAAATTTCGCCATTGTTTCATTGTCCCCCACCATGCTAGGACGTTGCAAACTGTGGAAGACCTTTTGATGCTATACATCTCAACAGAGCCCTCAATCTACCATGACAATGAATCCTTATCCTTCCCTTTATATAGCTTCAGCCAAGAGAGCTCTCCAAAAAAATCCAAATGTCTTTTTCTCATCCTTTTCCCTCTTTATATAGAGTCCTTTTGTGGTAAAGAACCCAAACCCTAGGGTCCATTATTTATTATACATTAGAGTTTCTCCATTAATTACAGTTACTTATTTTGCCATTTTCTTTAATTACCCTAATATCCATAATAAATACTTATTATGACCCCCTTTAGGATAATTATTATATACTTATTTATTATTATTTATTCCAATAAGTATTTATTATGACCGTTTTAGGAGACTTATTATATTCTTGGTATTATTATTATTATTTATATTTAATAATAATGATATGGGGCATGAGACTAAGGCACAAAAGCTGACCACCAAGGTGAAACAATGAAACTGACACAATTTCCCAAACCAATGATCCATTATCCAACTTCAACCAACGATCCTCATCCAGATGCCCGACAAATTAAGTACAACACTTTGCATGAAAGAAGGATGAACATACCTCATGGTGACAATAGATTACCATCTCCCATACTCGAGGTTGCTTGAATGTGATGAGCCTTGGTTGATCTATGTTGGGAGGCAAATGAGGGGGGTTGTTGGGCTGCCATCTATGGACATGTTGATCATCATCATCATGGTGTAGATCATGTTCTCCATTGCAAGCCTCGAGACATGATCTCCTCTAGTTACCTCTAGGCATGTAGGGGATAACAATCACTTTATCAGAGAGATGGTCCAAAACAAACATTTGGACTTAATAACTTGCAGTACTAAGCATCAAGTTGCAGATATTTGTACAAAAGCATTGTGTAAAGACAAGCTTGTAAGGTACAGAGAGTTGTTGTGTCAAAGAAAACACATGACCATTAAAGGTGATTCGTAATTTGTTAGGATATAATGTTTACTCTCTATAGGGAATAAAGTTGAAAATTATAAAGGTCATATAGGACAAAGCTTGTGTCAGTCTTGAGTTATGTAGGGTGGATGAAATTGAAATGTCAACTGGAAATTCTAAGAATAACAAAAATATTCTCTAAACAGACGTATGGATACATGAGATCTCACGAGAATCAAATCATGTATGTGTATTATGTTTTAATGAAAGATATTAGATGTCTTGTGTAAAATTTTGTTGTGTATTTTTGCTGTAAGTTTTCAAGCAAATTTTGTATCTCATTATCCCAGTGTGATGCTTGCATTCCAACATAAACATTTATTATTTGGAAAAATGGATATCATGAGCCTCTTTTCACCCAAACTATGTTCAATTTCTTCATGATTGATTGGTTTACTTATTTCAAGTAAAAGAAAAATACAAATTAACTAGCTTATCACAAAAAGAATATTCTAAAAAAGAATTTCATATCCTGAACTAATTTGTCAATCCAAAAAAAAGTAATTGAAATATTGGAACAGTTAAAGGTGATAGATCCCTTACAGTTCATATCTATTGTTTTTACTGTCGCCAATAGATGGATAACTTCCCATTGGAATGATTCGATATCTTTCATAATTGAATCAAGGAATAACTGCACAGTTATATTCTAATTTCTTCACTATAGGAAAATTACATGGTACAAATTCTTTACTCTTTTTAAATAGCAAAGATATCTAAATTCGTATATTGGCCCTAAAATCAATGCACATGTAAAGCACATCATATGGAAATAGCCAACATCAAAAAGAATTGAGAAAATGACTAAGTTAAAACAAACACAAGTGATCAGGAACTAAACGTCAACAATGTTAAGGTAAATATCAGATTATAGTGGTGAATTATATATTAAACATAGTCATTAATAAATTCACTTGGACTTTAGGTTATTTTATGCTTTTATCCTTTATTTCACTCTAGTGTGCTTTTTGGTCTATCCCACATTCATAAAGTGGGTTGACTCAACTAAATTATACTTCTTTATATGAAATATTTTGCTTTCTCATTATCACTGCAATCTTGGTTTTCTTTATGTGTTCCTGCTATCATTATATGGTATCAAAGCCCAACATTCTCGAAGCCATATCAAGAGTCTCGGGCCTTTGAAAGACAAGGTTTCCACTCTTGCAACTTCAACAGTATGAGTGCCACAAAGTCTATGCAAGGATGAACCTAAGGACAGCTACTGGTAGAGACAGATCGAGTGATCGCCAGCGTGACACATCAAAGAGCCAAAAGGATTTCGAGTCATTCAAAACCAGGATCAATTGAGAGGATTTTGGAGCAAATTTAAACTATTCTTGTCTATATTGATGCCCAAATTTACAGATCTGGAAGAATTGGTTGCTGATTTATTGTTTTTAAACAAATCCAAGTAGAAACTGACTAATTTGGAGCTGTTTGAAAGAAGTTCTATCAAAATCTATGTGTTTTTCAATTGTTTGAGAGTAGATCTGCGTACTTTTTTTACCATATTTACCAGAAATCTGCATGTTTTTCAGTGATATGCGGCTGGTACAACATTTTAAAAGCCAATATCCAAGTGTTCTTATTCTAGGATTACAGATGGAAGGAGGGAAGAATAAGTATTTTTTCTTTGTTTCAGTATATTTTTCTGCATGTTTTGCTTCTATATATGGCCTCTTTACCCAACATGATGTTAGAAGGCAGCCAGAGGTTCTCTGGCAAGAACTACAGTACGTGGAAGCAACATATGTTGGCCATTTTAATACGGGTGCTTGGCTTCTATTGTCCTGGATTATGATACCTAACCACAATTTGTGAGTAAAGACCAAGATAAGTTTGATGAACAAGACAGAGAAGCAGTAATATTGCTTAAGTTCTCCATGACAAAAAACGTTTCAAGAGGACCAGACCTGGAAGACTACGACGGAGATTTGGAAGCATTTGAAAGAGTTGCATGAGACTTCGGACAAGGGAAAAGCCTTCTTGCTCAAGAATATGTTGTTTTCAATCACAGTGGATGAGAATGCATCATTACAAGACCATTTATTCAAGATAAAGGATATCAAAGCACAGTTGTCCACCACTGGTTGAAAGATGGAAGAGGAGGACATGGTGGTAATCAAGCTGAAGAGTTTACCATGTGTGTACAAGCACTTTATTGAGACCCTGAACATGACCACTATGAATGTTGACCAAAAGTTTACCACTATGAATGTTGACCAAAAGTTTAATGAGCTATGCAATACGCTCTTACAATAGTAAAGTTGGAAGAAATAGTTCGTTAGAAACAGGCCTTTGCAGCCAATATCAAGAACAAAGGAAAATGGGCAAAGACAAAAGGTTAAGGCAGCAGTGAAGATGCAACCAAGAGCCTGAAGACCATCACTTGTAACTATTGTGCAAGGTTTGAAACTCCACCCAGGTTTGAACCTAGGGCACACCATCAAAGGACTATAACATGATTAATACCTCATCAAACCTTAGGAGAAGGCTTGATAGCCAAAGATATATGTAGTACCCTTCCCATCTAACTCAAACTTGGGAAACAAGTACATCCACAAGGGTACTAACTGTTGATGTTTGGACAACATCAAGAAGACATTCTCTAAAGATAATAATTAATAATATAATTATTATTGATTATTATATATATTATATAACAAGTAAATGATAATAACGAATAGTTATTGATTATTCAAGGGACACATCCTTTCATGGATGGTCACCTTATGTTCCCTATATATATGGAACACTCATCATTGTAATAACATATCGATCATATCTTATATGAAGAAAACCAACATGGTATTAGAGCAGGACTGGGCTAACTCCCTCACAGGAGGGCCCAGGATCCTGAAAGAAAGTTGCTTCTTGTTTTAGCTGCGTGAAGATTGAATTCTCTTCTTCAACTTGGGTCCCCGACCCCGTCATAGTATCATAAAGTTTCATAATTTTCAAACTTTGGACTTATTAAATCCATCTGAAAATTTCAGACTTTGGACTTATTAAATAAAATCTGTTGAGTTCAAAATACTTATCAGCTCAAGGAGATATCCCTCCTTGTTGGTGGTGTACTCCAGAAATTCGGAACATTAGGCCTGAAGACGAACAGCGACCAAAGTTTATCCTACCAAATATACAGATAAAGCTAATGTCTATAGTTTCAGCATGATGTGCTGTGAGATTTTGACAAGGAAGATATTGTTTGATGATGTCGTGTGAAATTAGATATCACCAAGATCAAAAAAATAAAAAACTGGAAAGAGACCTATGATTCCTTCGACTTTCCCAGATTTGGTCCCTTTGCCGGATCTCAGTGACATCAAAGGAAGCCTCGCCAAGCGCTTGCCACAATGAGGGACTCGATAATTTGGGTATCAAGTTGCCAATAATTCCGCTTCAGATATTTGCATTTAGAGTGATGGAAAAGGAGAAGATTATGAAATATAATGTTGCGGCTGCAACAACTTCTGGAATCAAGTGTGTTGATAAAATCGTAGCAGCAACAACTGGTGCTAGTGGAGTTAACATTGTTGATAAAATCGAGAATGACGAAAATCATGAGAGCGTGGAGGTGATGACAAATTCTATGTCGAATTCGATAACGAAATTGAAGGTACCCAAAATTACCTTTTATGGTTGTTCTTCGCCATTGCATCATTCCAACAAAATTAAGGTTCTAGCTAAGAAGACATTCATTGAGTCAACATATTCGTTAAAGAATGAACCTGGATCGATACAGCTCAAAGAATGTCCACCCTCGTTAAGAGGGAGGTGTGGTGTTTTCTCTCCTCTAGCCGACTAAACCCCTCTAGACAAGAGTTTCCCTAATTAGTCATGTGAGGTGACTGAGGGAGTAATGCTCACTTGGGCACAAGTATTGCGAAAGCCATGTTAGGTGGCTAGGTGTGAATAAGACTTGAAGCTTAGCCTTGCCTATGCCATGCAAGGTGGCTAGGTGTGAATGAGGCTATGGTTGTAGTCTTCCCTATGCCATGCGAGGTGGCTAGGTGTGAATAAGACTACTGGGAGAGGAGAAACATCACAACATGGTAATGGAGACTATAGCAGTGGTTGTGTACCACTAGACAATAGTTGTGTACTACTATGACATGGAAACAATTGTGTACTATTGGACGACATTGCAATAGCCGTGTGCTACTGGTTGATTGCAACATAGTCATAAAGAATGTGGCGGATGATTTGAGCTACCGATGGCATGGTACTAGCAGTATGCTACTAGTTGATTGCATAGTAATCAGTGGATTACTAGATGAAGGAACCAAGACATTTGTTTCACGAGGAAACCTCAATATGTCTTGGGGGACATTGGTTCCATGAGGGAACCTCGATGTGTCCTAGAGATGTTTGAGGCAGGGATCAAGAGGGAGTACACCATTCCTCACAATCCTGAACAAAATGGGGTCGCAAAGAGGAAGAGCATATCTATTGTTGAGACAGTCAAGGCGATGATTCATGATCAACATTTACCTATGTTTCTATGGGAAGAAGCATCCATGAATTTGATGTATGTTTAGAACAAAATTCCTTGAGGAACATGACTCCTGAGGAGGCCTTCACCGGAGTTAAGCTTGAGGTTGGACACTTCAGGATATTTGGGTGTTTAGTATACATATATGGGGTACAATGAGTCTTCGAAGGAATATCAGATCGTCATCCTTGGTCAGAGATAGATTGAGTAAGAGACAGAAAGAGATGGTACCTTCCGTGAAAGAAAGATACCTCAGAGATATTTGTGTTCTGTTGCAGCTATGAGCCACATCATTGATTCTAAACCTTCTTGTTATGAGGAGGCAACTAGTCATCCAATATGGAGAGATGCCATGATGGAGGAGTATCAGTTCATCATGAAGAATGATGTGTGGGATATTGTTCCGAGACCTGAGGGGAAGTTTGCAATAACTTCTAAATGGATCTACAAGATCAAACACATAGTTGATAGGAGCATCGAGAGGCACAAAACGAGATTTGTTGCTAGAGGTTTCTCTCAAGTGGAGGGAATAGATTATGAGGAGACATTTTATCTTGTTGCTCAATACACTTCTATCCAAATGATTATTTCCCTTGCAACATCCATGGGTTAGAAAGTACATCAGATGGATGTAAAGATAACCTTTCTCAATGGAGAGATTGAGGAAGAAGTATACATCAAGCAAACCGATGGTTTCGTGATACATGAGAAGGAGTCTCATGTGTGCAGGTTGAAAATGGCCTTGTATGGAATCAAGCAACCACCTCGAGCTTGGTATGCAAGGATTGATGGAAACCTAATGATTTTTTGGACTTCAACAAAAGTGTTGTCGATCACAGCCTGTACTAAAAGACTGTTAATGGTGAGTCCCTGATTTTGGTCCTCTACGTTGATGATTTATTCCTCATCGATACAGAGAGCCTTATTGTTGAATTGAAGTATGCATTGGCCTCTAAGTTTGAGATAAAGGACCTTGGTGTGATGCACTACTTCTTGGGACTAGAGGTGTGGCAAAGAACTGAAGGGAAAGTAAACAGTTGAGAAATTGAAGAAATTTGAGTTATTGAACTTGAAGCTCATGGCTACACCAATGATGACAAATATGAGGAAAACTAAGTGTGTCTTCTTCCATTTCTGACGAAATTGATTTGACTCTGTACAGAGAGCTGATTGGATAATTGACGTATTTAGTTAAACACCAAACCAAATATTTGTTATGCAGTGAATGCACTTAGCCAGTTTATAAGTCAGCTGAGATAGACACACTAGATTGTTGCGAAGCATGTGTTGAGATACTTGCGAAGCACAGTTCGACATGGTCTGAGATATACTTCCAGTATTGATATGATATGGAAAGAATATATTGACTCTAATTGAGCAGGGAGCGCAATGGACAAAAAGAGCACCTTCAAGTGTTCCTTCACTTTGGGATCTTCCATGGTTTCCCAGTGTAGCAGGAAATGAACTTCTCTGGCTTTGAGCACAACAGAAGCAGAGTAAATTGCATTAAGTATGACAGTCCGTGAAGCAGTGTGGCTTCACAAGCTCCTTGCAAATTTATTCGAACATGTGTTGGATTCCACCATTATTCTTTATGGTAACCAAAGTTTTGTGAAGATCTTTGATAATCCAATGTTTCATGACAAATCGAACCACATTGAGATCAAGTACCATTACATCCGAGACATGGTGCAGAGGAAGGAAGGATTGGTGCAGTACCTTCCTACAAATGAGCAGGTTGTTGATGTTCTTACCAAACCAAGATTAAGTTCAAGTACTTCCGTGACAGACTTGGCGTGGCAGAGAATGCCTCCCTCGCTGAGAGGGAGTGTTGATGTTTGCAGCTTCCTGAGACATTCTCCAGATCGTACTACTCTTTGACTGAATTGAGTTGATCTGTGATGACACTTATCCGAGAAGGGATAAGTGCGGTTGGTCTTATAACCCAACGTCCCATGTGGATAGCACATGAGGACATGTCAAGGGAGTTGACCCTTGATGTCACACACTATGGGAGTTGACCCTAGTGTTTCTAGNCTATGGGAGTTGACCCTAGTGTTTCGAGAGGGTGTAGCCTCTAGAAGTCCACATGGAGTGCCATGTGTGACAAACTTTCTCCAGATCATATTCCTCTATGAAATGAGTTGAGTTAATCTGTGAGGACACTTATCCGAGAAGGGATAAGTGGGGCACTTATCCGAGAAGGGATAAGTGTGGTTGGGCTTATAACCCAACGTCCCTTGTGAAGAGCACATGAGGACACGTCCCATGAGGACCCTAGTGTTTCTAGAGGGTGTAGCCTCTAGAAGTACACATGGAGTGCCATGTGTGACAAACTTTCTTCAGATCGTACTCCTCTGTGAATTGAGTTGAGTTGATATGTGAGGATACTTATTCGAGAAGGAATAAGTACATTTGGGCTTATAGCCCATCGTCCCATGTGGAGAGAACATGAGGACATGTCAAAGGAGTTGATCCTTGATGTCTCACACTATGGGGAGTTGACTCTAAGTGTTCCTAGAGGGAGTAGCCTCTAGAAGTCCACATGGGAGTGCCATGTGTGACAGACCTTTTGCTACTATGGTGGTTGTGTACCACTGGCGGAGACTGTGAGTCTATGGACAGTAGTTGTGTACTACTATGGAAAGATACCTCCCTAGCTAAGAGGGAGTGTTGATGTTTCAGTGTCGGGCAGAACTTCTCCTAGATTGGGCTGCAGACCAAGGGAGATAGAATACATTTATCATAAAGATACACTTGTGGTAAATGGGCCCAGGCGTAGTCCTTCCTTGATCATGACAAGGAATAATATGGACTCGAGGTGCTTGAAGTGCTTTCCACGTGTCAGTTAGCATCAAGCCGACATTCACTCATAGGTGTCTACCTGTGGTGAAAGATCCTGGTGTGTTCTTTGTCCTAGTCATGGTCACTTGACAAGGACTGATAAAAACATAAAATGCTATATGATATTACATGCAGACCCAAAATGAGCCTAATCTTAGAAGAGAGTTAATTGGCTCAGAGGGAGAGCCGCAGAAGGATTTTCTCCTCGGTTCAAGTGGGAGAGAGATGTCTCCCAAGACTGACAGACAAGTGTCATGAGTCTAGGGTGAAGTTTGTATACTTCGAAGACAAGAGTGGCATGTTGCAGAATGTCTCCCTCATTGAGAGGGAGTGTTGATGTTTGGACAACATCGGGAAGACATTCTCTAAGGATAATAATTAATAATATAATTATTATTGATTATTATATATATTATATAATAAGTAAATGATAATAACAAATAGTTATTGATTATTTAAGGGACGCATCCTTTCATGGATGGTCACCTCATGTTCCCTATGTATATGGAACACTCATCATTGTAATAACATATCGATCATATCTTATATAAAGAAAACCAACACTAACATCATCAAACGCATTCCACATAGGTGATATCTAGCAAATGTTACAATGTCAAGTCATATCACCTAGGGAAATCCCACCAACTCAAAGTGCACTACCACATCAACAACATAAGAGAAGGAGATAAGAGAAAAGTGTTAACTCATCCAATCATCGAGTATGTGCCCACCACACATCCATCAAAAGAGGATCAAGTAGAACACCCCCTCCTAGTTACAAACCAACATCATAACATCACCACACAAAAGTCACTGAGAAGCTCCAACAATATCATGAAACATCTGTAATGTCCCTCCATATGGAAGTTATAAATCTATGCTTGTTGCTGCAATATCTTAGAGGTTTTCTAGCTCAAGACTTTCGTCAAACACTTTACTGTTATACCCAAACTCCACTGTAATAACTTCTTGTTGCTGCTGTTATGTTTTAGATGCATTTCTGGGTTATGACTTTTGTCAAAGACTTGGCAAACAACCATGTAAAGATTCCCTTTTAATGCTGACAAGTTTTATTGTGTCTTGTTGATGTGTTTTTGATGGTTCACTGGTTCAAGTATTTCGTCAAACAGTTCACAAAGAACTCACTCTCTTGGACTGCTGATATTTTATTTGTTTACTGCTGTTGGTTTATGTTTAGCAAAGTTCAGAATTCTTCTCTTAACAATATCAAACACAACCATAGTGGTTATGGCATATAAAAGGAGGGTTTATTGCATTTAACACCATAAAACAACTAGTACATTTTTGCAGAAAATAACCACATCCTATCAGCTGTAAAATCAATATTATTTCAGCGAACTACCACCAAAAGAAAGGTCTTACAATCTGACCTGTAGCTAACAGCAATTACCCAGCAAGTTCAGATTTGTCACATGTATTAATTCTGACCTGTTATGCCACCAGAAATGTGCACAAGTTGATGAAGAATCCTGCTGTAACTAACAGCAGCGGCTTACAACTTGAATAGACCCTTTTCTAATAGCTGCATTGTTGCAAATATGGTACGGCCTCCCTCTAGAAACCCACAATCTCTGTGAGAGTGCTCGTCCCCCTCTCTAAACCCCCACACGAACCAGAACTGAAGATGCGGCCTCCTTCAAGACCCTACAAGCTGCAGAAGGGGTGAGATGGCCCTTACAAAGCCCCCACAAGTTGCTGATATGAGGCAYGATATGCCTCCTCCAAGGCTCCACGAACTTTAGAAGACTGGTGTGCCCTCCTTAGGAACCCTCACAATCAAAACCAAGCTACAAAATGAGTGGGATAACCTCCTCCAAGTGCTACGAATTCTGCAGATTTCAAACTCCTCTTCCAATGAATAAAACCTGTGAGAAACCTAARTGATTTCTCCAACCAATCTGCTGCAAAGATGAATGTATTTCCTCAACACAATGAAAACAAGAGGAAAATTTGAATGGTCTTCCCCACCAAATGGCTAGGGTGGAATCTTTCACCACCAAAACCTGATCAGCTAGGGTGGAATCTTTCACCACAGAAACCAATCCAAACACAAGGGTTTAATCCAAACCCCAAAGACTCCAAGAGCTCTCCAAATCAATATCAAAATAATCATCAACATAATGAGAGAATGAGCTCTCATTATACTTTTATACCCACTTTCCTCTTTTCCCTTCAAGTGACTTTTTAATTTATCTTTAGTAAAATCACTTTATTGATTTATTAACCTTTTTACTCTCAATAAGTGATTTATTTGACTTTAAAGCATTTCTGCGCACTGGATGTCACTTTTTTATCATCTCAACATTTAGAATTCTTCGTCCCAGTTCCAACAAGCTATTAGACCAAGGTACCCCTCTTAGATAATTTATTAAAAAGACAACCTTGGTGCAATCCATTAAATAATACTCATTAATACTCCCAAATTACAAGAATGGTCGAAATGTGTCGAAATCAAAATCTGATCGTGCAGGTGTGATCACGATGATAAAAGATGATAAGCAAACCTCTAAAAGCATCATGCAACTCCTCGAAACCCCCTGAGCTCGTTGGTAACATCAAATCACCCCTTCGATCAAGTTGACACAAGCCCATAAAGACGTCTCCAACTATAAAGCAAAGGAACCCAAAAATAGGGACATTACAGTCCTCCCTTCCCAAAGATTGTTCGTCCTCGAGCAATGCCGTCACAACCCTATGATCAACAAGCTAGCTCAAACTGAAGTTGAGAATGATCCCAGGGTCCCAAACCAACCTGAAAGATGTGAAGCACCCTCCACTCAAAGCATTGTCCAGCAAGGCGCTAACACAAGAGGCCACCTGAATACTATCGATGGGTAGAGTAGTCATGCACTGCAAAAACTCAATCAACCCTTCAGAGAATGGATCTTCTAGGGAACCAACCCAAAGCACCATATGAGAAAACCCCTGAAAGAAAGCATCGGCTCTCTCCTCTCTATCAGTAACTGAACTGTCAAACCATGTAATCCCAGGGTCCCAAGCTAATCTCAGAAAGAAACCACCATGTTGACGCTGCGCCACTCTAATCATAATTGTCTGCCGATCTTGCCCAAATTGCATTCCCCTCTCCTAGAACCCCAAGCTTAAATAATTGTAAGAGCTAAACCCACTACCACGAGTCATATCTTGCCAAGGCATCTCAATGAAGTCAAAGTCTGCAAATCCACTGCCGAACTTGATCTTGGGTAACAACAAAAAAAATTGTCTCGACATATCGAACAAGTCTCAGCATCTCCTGTCACGATATCCCAATAATGTAGTAGAACCATCTATGTCACAACTCTTTTAATCACCATCAAAATTTGAGGCGATCTATCAATCAGATGAATTCACGGGTCCCACATCCAAATTAAGACTCCACCATCCCCAATACCTACCAACTCTCGATGTGCTACCACTGATAACCATGGGAATCCAAATAAGCCAAGTCTTTGATTCATGTTTTTGTATGCACCCATATGGTGAAAACAAGGTACTAGGAATCAACTCTATGCCTACTAATCTGCACAATTCTGGCCAAAATGCACTGAGTAATCTACTATCCTGATCACTAACAGTGTGCTCAAGCAACCCATGGAGTCTAGACACCTCCCTAAAGAACTACTTTGCTATATGTGACGCCTCATACTCTGATAAAGTCCCTAAAATGCAGTCCCTGCAATGCACCTCCGATAGACCTGTGCTGAAATATGTCGACACACTCTCCCACCTCTGTCTTCAAATGAGTGTAGAATGCCATAATCCTGCTGGATATGTATGCTCTGACTCGTTTTGCTAAGAAATCATGCACTCCTTCACATGTCTCCACACATCGTCCTCGATGCCCTTCCATGAGAACCTCTCTTTGATCTGTTGGAAAGTCTGGAAATACCCAGGATGCCCTGCCAAGGGTGTATCATGTACAACCCTCATAATCTCTTCCCTAAGTGTGGACTCGGGGACTAAGTATACGCTAGCTCTGTAGTAGATGATATTGTCCACCACTTTGTACCTATCATCCTAAATATGACCATACATCAACTCACATCCAAACCAATCCTTGGAATATTCCACCAGAAGGTGGGACTTCCAATCAACTGAAATCCACGTGAGCCAATCCAATGTGTCATGGATCTTCTCCTAATGTGTTTGTACATCCTACATATTGATCACATGGCCACAATGTAAAGCATCTATCATGTCAAGCTCCCTGTACCTGTCCTTATGATAGCTTGATCGAAGATCAATCTCTGGAGAGTACTCTGGCCCATGCCTGAATATGCTCTCCATCATGCCCCATGTCTCATTGAACTGTCTCAAATGATCCTCCCAAGGCATGTTGTGTATGAGGAGAGCACCAAAGAACACCAACATAAACCCATGTAGTTGCGGTGTTAAGATGGGGTTCATGCGAGATTGAAAGGTGGTTGGTATGTTGGTCAACCCCAATGGCATGATCGAGAACTCGTAGTGCCCATAATGACACCCGGAAGTAGTCTGGTGATATCCCAATCGAAGATCAATCTTCGATGAATATGATGTTCGACAAAGCTCATCTATCAACTTCTCGCCCCTGAACAATCTAAACTCAATGGTATGCTCAAAGTCCCTGTCAAGAAGTCTCTCTGAAGGAATCGCCCAACAATCTCATATTGATGTGTCCACGTCCTCAATCTATACTTTCTCACAATAAGTGGTTGCATATACCTCCATGATCATTGGTCCACAAGGTATATGCTCAACTCCTCCATCTATAGTTATGACTTGAGTCATCAATGGGCTCCCTAAAAGAAGTGGCTCATGATCTACAAGACAGAGACTGTGTATAATCAGAAGTCTCTAAGCCATACCTCTCATCAAGCCCATGCAAATCTAAATGCTCCTCGCGCTCGACCATCACAAGAAGCGCCACCATCAAACCATATGTACCACTAACATCCTCAAGTGTCTCAACTGCCATAAATAACTGAAATGATGAAGAATGTGCCAAACTCAACTCCATATGAAGCTCATGTGTAAGCTTCCCAACTTCCTCTTGATCATCCCTCATGCATAACTCCCTAGAAGTTAGATCAGCATCCAAAGGAAAATCATCCAACACCAAATCTTCATCGTATTTGGGTGCTAAAACACCCAAATCCTCATAAGCATCACTACTAAGGTAAGATGTTGGATCCTCAACATTGGTTGATTGGAAAACTGCATCATATGTACTATCAACCTGTCCATCATATGCGCTAGCGTCACTAGCCTCATAGGATAGGTCTAATGATGTATCAAAAGCTGTTGTTTTGTCCAGGGTTGCCGAAGCATCCCCCGCCCCGATCTGGACCCCTGAACCACGCTCCTCCCCACGCTCCGGACCTCCCGAACCGTGCTCCCGACCTGTCCCGAACGATCCCTACCTTTTATCGAAGTGCCACACTCCACCGCGCTCCCGAGCCTCCCGGAACCGCGCTCCTGATCCCAAGCGGGCACTCCCCGATTTTTGGCCTGAAAAAGTTGGTTTTTTTAGTTTTTTTTTTTGGCTTTGTGGGTGGGCCCCAGGGCATTTTTAGGGTTAGACTTAAATATTATTTAAGAAACTGTCTCTAAGAACTCACTCTCTTGGACTGCTGATATTCTATTTGTTTACTGCTGTTGGTTTATGTTTAGCAAAGTTCAGAATTCTTCTCAAACAATATCAAACACAACCATAGTGGATATGGCATATAAAAGGAGGGGTTATTGCATTTAACACCATAAAACAACTAATACATTTATGCAGAAAATAACCACTTCCTATCAGCTGTAAAATCAATATTATTTCAACGAACTACCACCAAAAGAAAGGTCTTACAATCTAACCTGTAGCTAACAGAAATTACCCAGCAAGTTCAGATCTATCACATGTATTAATTCTGACCTGTTAGACCACCAGAAATGTGCACAAGTTGATGAAGAATCCTGCTGTAACTAACAGCAGCGGCGTACAACTTGAATAGACCCTTTTCTGATAGCTCCACTGTTGCAAAGATGGTACGACCTCCCTCTAGATTCTAGAAACCCACGATCTGTGTTAGATTGCTCAGCCCCCTCTTTAAACCCCCACACAAACCAGAAATGAAGATGCGGCCTCCTTGAAGACCCTACGAGCTGCAAAAGGGGTGAGATTGCCCTTACAAAGCCTCCACGAGTTGCTGATATGAGGCACGATATGCCTCCTCCAAGGCTCCACGAACTGAAGATGACTGGTGTGCCCTCCTTAGGAACCCTCACAATCAAAACTAAGCTGCAAAATGAGTGGGATAACCTACTCCAAGTGCCACAAATTCTGCAGATTTGAAACTCCTCTTCCAATGAAGAAAACCTATGAGAAACCTGAATGATTTCTCCAACCAATCTGCTGCAAAAATGAATGGATTTCCTCAACACTGAAAACAAGTGGAAAACCTGAATGGTCTTCCCTATCAAATGGCTAGGGTGGAATCCTTCATCACTGAAACCAATCAAAACACAAGGGTTTCCTCCAAACCCCAAAAGGCTCCAAGAGCTCTCCAAATCAATATCAAAATAATCATCAACATATTGAGAGAATGAGCTTTCATTGTACTTTTATACCCCCTTTCCTCTTTTCCCTTCACGTGACTTTATAATTCATCTTTAGTAAAATCACTTTATTGACTTATTAACATTGTTACTCCCAATAAGTGATTTATTTGACTTTAAAGCATTTCTGAGCACTAGAAGTCACTTTTTTGGAGCTCTTTGTCCCGGTTCCAATGAGCTATTACACCAAGATACCTCTCTTAGATAATTTATTAAAATGACAATATTAATGCAATCCATTAAATAATGCTCATTAATACTCCCAAATTACGAGAATGGTTGAAATGTGTCAGAATCAAAATCTGACTGTGCAGGTGTGATCCTGATGATAAAAGATGACAAGTGGACCTTTAAAAGCATCATATAACTCCTCTAAACCCCCTGAACTTGCTGGTAACATCAAATCATCCCTCTAATCAAACTGATATAAACCCATAAAGACGTCTCCAACTGCAGAGCAAAGAAACCTAAAAATGGGGACATTACAACATCTCCTAACACCATCCTCATCTCTAACGCCTTGGGGGGCTAGACCCATCATCCAAGAACAATATGTAGAACATCCAAAATAACAAGTACACCACAACTACACCATAATGAGATAGTATGCGCC
>JASDQU010107928.1:65934-89247 GCA_032191745.1 Picea mariana | reverse complement strand
GGAAATCACCAAGCATGTTAAAACATTAACTCAAATGCATCCAAAAACCCCTAGAGTATCAAATCAGATAGTGGATTTGACAGTTTAGCAGTGTTTCCTAGACTAACCGAGTTAGGAACATTACATTGGAATCCTCCCGTCACTGTTGCAAACGAGATTCTAGGTTTACTTTTTTTCCTTTATTGGGACATGGGCCTTATCAACGTTCCTTAGGTGATGTGGAATACATTTCACAATAGTTTCTTGTGTGTCTTCTTTTCAAGGAATGGTTTCTTTATGGAGCACCCCTCCTCCATTTCTATGTTACTGGATGCACGAGATTGTTACTAATGATATTTTTGGCACAGCTTCGTCATTGTTGAACTCAGACTTGAACCAGAGGTTGATTCATGTTCTGTGTCCAGGATTTCTACTTCCCTTACATTCAACAATTTAGCAATGATATAATGACTTTTCTTCACATCAGTGACCTGAAATCCATTTCTTAATGCATTTGTGACCACTGTTTTCCTTCTTTTTATCCTTTTTCGAGTGTTGGAACTAATTATCGTTGCATTGTTTTTGTGGAATGTAATTGGTTGTCTTCTCTAGTGGATTTAAGGATGCCCTTCATTGATCAAGGAACTTTCTTTCAATCATTTTTGTTGTTCTTCTGGCTTTGGTTGTGATTTTGGGTCTCTATAGTCTAAGCTCAGAACATATTTTGGGCTCCAATCCTGCGATATACATTTTCAGAATTTGTTCATCTCAAAGACACAAGACTTGACTCACAAGGACTTCCCATTTGAGTGTATGTTCATCTATTGATCTAGTCTGGCATAAATGGGCAAGCTCAGCAAAAATGTCATCTTGATCATCATCATGAAATCTTTGAAATCTTTTAAGGAAGTCATTGGTAAACTTTTACCAATTAACCAAGAGAACGTTAATTTTTCTGCCCACCACATGAACCAATTGTAAGCTTCTCCTTCTAGGTATAATTAGGCCATCAATTTTTTTTCTTTGTCATTAATAGGTGGGTTCATACCAAAAAAACATTTCAATCTTATTAACCCACATGATAGACTCCCTATTATCTTGGCCATTGTATTTGGTTCAAATTTGACCTTATTGAGACATCTGGTTCTATTTGGTTTCTTGACTGTGGTTGATGAACTTGGGCTCACTGGTGGATTTTGGAAGGATAGGATTTGTAGCACGAAGTCTATGAGTTGTGCTATTTGGGCTATTAGTTCTCTATCCCCATTTCTCATCCACAAGAGTTCATCTTGGTCATCATTTCTCCTTCATATTAAGTTATTCCGTCGTCTATTGGTTTCTTCCTTTTGTTTGTCAATTTTCCCCCCAATTCATTTTGTGCCTTCTCAACATTCTCGAGACATTGCTTGAAATGGTTGACTTCCACTATGGAACAAAGTCCTTCTACTTGTAGATTGTCACCATTAATCGTTTTAGCAGTTTTCTTTCTTGCGGAACCCATTTTTATTTGACCTTATATACTAAGTATGTAAAGTTTAATATATCCTCAAAAATCGAAATTGAATGTCTCCAAAAGACTATTAAGATGGCAATTTAAAGGGTCATGACTTTTTAATATGACGACTATTTTGGTTGACTAGAATTTGCAGTTGTTGTTGGATTCCAACTAGATGGCAAAGAAATGGTTGTTGTCTACCCAGTTTTACCTCATTCCCACGCCCTCAACTCAATGATCACCGTAGCATCTTGATTGTGGCAATTATTCTATCACTCATCACGCAGTGTCTGGTTGGTTTTCATACAGAATGGCATCACGATTGCCACCTGACCCATTCTACTTTTGTTGTGTGTAGTGCAGTGCCCTGCAAAGGCCCTTGGCCTGTCTTTAACTTGAACCTGTTATGCATTTCACAGGACCAATGAATAACTCAATTGTTGGGATATTGAATTTGATGCAGTGAATAGGTGGCCAGAGGACTGGCTCTAATACCAATGTAATAAGCACAAAGTTGCCATTACATAATAAACATAGACATGCCTGCAAATATGATAAATTATTGAATAATGATTACAATAAGGGCCCCTGATCATATAAATATTGATCAAAGGGTAAAGAAAATTCAAGGGAATGAATCACCTTCATAAAGGCACAGTGAAAACCTTGTGAATGAAGTTCAAACTCAGTTAATGCAGACAAGTCTGCAACAAAACAAACCATTTACTTGTAGGAATAGATGGAGCTTCAGTGAACATACAAAATTTCAATTTACTAGGGGAGATGGGTAAGATTGAAAAATCTTCTAAAAGGTATGTCAAAGGCAGAATCCAGATTAGGGAAGGAAACTTCACCATAACATGTGCTTCTCTATGTACAAATAGAGCTCGATACTTGGATTTCAAAATCAACTCAAGTGGATAGAAGCATGAATAAGATCTCCCACTGTGGAAGACAGCCTTGTTTTGGTGCTTGATGTGCTTCGAGATGCATGATTGCTTTCCATGTTATCTATCTAATCTCATTAGTATGATCTGTGCTTTGCATTTCCATTTAGTTCAGTTTTCTTTATTGCCACAGTTATAATCTGACATACATACTTAGTTTCTAAGCCTTTATGAATGGATAGCTGAGCTCCAAGCTTAGCATCAGTGAAGCTTTAAGGCAATGGGATGTGGGCTAGCTGAATATAATCAGTTGAACTGTGTTAATCAGTCAACCAAATTTTTATATTGCTACTGTAATATGATACAAACACTCTCCTCTTCCAACAAAAAAAAGGATTAAAATACCATTGAAGAGCTAGGGCATCCAATCTTACCCTGGGTGTAATAGACCTCAAATGAACTTCTAAATTTAAAATGTGTTTGTAGACACACAGGTAGAGTTGCATAGATTGGAGTCTGGACTAAATGATGTGTGAATGCATAGACACTGCTTTGAGCACAAAGGAAATTCCATTGGATTTTAGATGCAATGAGAATATTTTAAGATCACATTTTCGCATGCAAATATCGGCCCATGGAAAAAAAATTATAATAAAAGGAAACAAGCCACCAAGTTATTAGTAAGGATACGAAAATTTAGCTCCAGAATGAATGGACATTGTATGAAGTAGAAGGCATGCTTGGCCCCATGCTGCATTTATTTCATCCCATTCAACCTGCAAGGATTAAACCGCATAACGTAATAGCTGCTTTCGAAATTCTAATCCCTACCACAGATTGAGCATAAAAATATCAAATCATGTTAATAAAGATTATCTCAACCATATAAGAGTCATGACCTTGCTTTCCAGATCAACTAATACAATTGATATGTCTCTCTATGGCATTAGCTTTGATGCTAGAATTCTTGCCTAGTTCACTTTACTGTTTATACATAACAATTTGACCATTAACTGTTTATATTAGAAGACTTTAAGAACTTAGAATGCTTTAACAGATATCTTTCAATATAACCTGCACATGAAGGAACCAGAATGAGACAAATAAAATTTAGCATGCTTCCTTTTTGTTCCATTTTCTGTTCTTTACCACATTAGGCTTTGCTTTTACAGGTGAACTTACAGGTATCTTAGGAAGACGGCCTAGTCTAAAGTTGTTTATTGTTCCAAAGTCACCATCATGAAAAATATGAAAGGCATCATTCAGTACATTCGTCTGCTTCAATTGTTCCATCTGTATTTGTGTTACTTCAATTTTTGCTAAAATAGCATCTCGTTCTTCCTGGCATATTCCAGAAATGCACTAGTTAGTTATATGATATATCATCAGAAAAGCAAAATTTGTATTTGATTTAGTTAGGACATTAAAGAATAAGTAGCATTTGAAATATCACTAGCAAACATCAGTATTAAGAACCACCATAATATTCCTCTTAATCATCTCAGCATGCTAAATCAAATTTATTTGCTAGCATATTGGTTAAGATCTGCAAAGCTGTCAAAAGGATCATCTAGATTCTGGACAGTGTACTTGCAGTACGTACAGCACAAATTTCTTATTTGGGCATCCAGCACTGCAAGTGGACAACGAAAGGTACTTATAAATACACAGAAATATTTGTATTTTTCTATTGTTGTCATAGCCTTACAAATCTGAGGTGACAGCGAAATAGTGCATAATACATATACAAGGGCTACGGAAGAAAATATATATATATATATACCTGCATGTTTGTATAAGCCCTAAGCTGATGCCGTAGGGTGATATAAGGGAACTAATTTGGATCAAAGACATGTTTCAGGATCACTTTTAGAACTTTCCACTTCAGGAAAGTGTCATGCTGACAATACAGCTGCCAAGCAGTTCATTAATCACATTGTTGCTGCAAAAATTCCAAAGTATGAGAAGCCTTTTTTGTCTCGATCGTCGGACAAACAGGAACTATTCCAAGCATTAAAAGACAGGAAATGTCACCAGGCTTGGATGGTCTGCCTTGTAATTTATATTTGGCTCTTGTCCTGTGATTTTAGTTTGGACCTTCTCAGGATGTGTCAAGACTCAAGAGGCAATGAAGACAGGTCATACCTGTGTACATGTGAATGCAGAATTGATCAAGCTAACTCCCAAAGGGGCAAGAAAGGACAACATAGGCAGCTGCAGGCTAATTACTTCATTTAATGTTTCTTACAAAATATTAATTGAAGCACTTCCTAATTAGATCAAAAATAGGGTTGCCAGTATTATTAGACCCAAGTAAACAGGCTTTATTAAAGATCAGTCCATTCTAGATTAGCTTAATGCAACTTCAGAAAGTCTTGAGTGTGTAACAGAACTAGACAGAAAGCTATTTCCATGAAAACCACTTTTGACAAAGCATATGATACAATTGAGTGGAAATCAGAATTTCATTCTTGATATGCTTTCATGGTTTGAATTTGGAAGATTTATTATTGGAGCAATAAGATCTCTCTTCTCCAATGCCTCAACCCAGGTTTGTGTGAATGGTCAGTTGTCAAAAGTAATTCCATCCCAAAGATCAATAAGGCAAGGATGTCCATTGGTTCCCTATTTATATGTTATTGCAGCTGATGCACTGTGATACCTTCTGAAGTACATGACCAAATCTGAGGCATCTTTCTTCACAGCAATTAGCAGTTATTAACTGTGCATTTTGACAATGAATCAGTTCTCACTGCAGAGCTTTCTTGCAACTTGGTGGAAGGAATAATGCGTTGACATATTGCCCGGGGAAAATGGCAGGTTTGGTCTGGCTATTATACATTCCCATGGGAAAATGTTGGTTGCTAAATGGGTTGTTTGAGCCATAAGCGGGAGCATACTATGGCAGACTCTGATTTTTCATTGCATTATGTGATATCCACATCAACAGCATACCAGGCCATTATGGTACTTTCTGACATTGTTGGTACCATCAAAGCTTTTAAGATTCTTGGTTCAGCTATTTTGAAAAGAATCTGGCAGGCTTGGCAAGAGGTTTGCAGACACATTTAGACTTTGGAGGATATTGCTGTGGATGGGATTTGGCTGCCTGTTCAATATGGACCTTCACAGTGGAGAAAAAACAAATTGCGGAGATTATGTTCTTTACTGGAAAACAGCTGGTGAAGAAAGTTTTCCCACGTGGGATTTGTGGAATAGAGACTTACGCATTTAATGTGCTGTGTATAATAATCCTGTATTACAGCGTGTTTAGGTTAAACTTGGTTATCCAAGGACCTATTTCAAAGATTGGAAATGGTCTTATGGCAAGTCATTTATGAACTTCAAAACTAGGATCTTTATGCCTTGCTTTGGCCACAATATCCCATTGTCAATTGTCTTAATTGAAAGTGGTCCCTTCAAGACTGTGAAACAAGATGGATTAAGGATTGTCAAGGTAACTGGAAGACCCACTATATTTTTAAATCTGATTTTTGGGGGGCTAGTTCTTCATTACAATCTCACTAGATTTTAACTGGATTACCTGTAGCAGCATGTTGCTCCAAAAGTCTTCTCAGCAGCAGCCCACGTCGGGATCTATGTGCAGCATTAGAGAGATTGAGGGAGATTGCTGGGGTTAATTACAGAAGTGTGAGCACGCATGCACTATTCTTTAGATGGTTTCCTGTTTTGGTCTTTTACAGATTTAGATCTGCAGTTTCCTGTTTTGTTTTGTTTTTCTGTACTTGGATGTTTTCTTTTTTCAGTTAGAGAGGATACAATGTAAGTTGACTATTCTTGGAGGGCACAGATCACTAGGAGAGTTCACACATGAGTTAGCATGCAGTTCACTCCAATGCAATTCTATTCGAGGCAGTCCTATCTCATGCAGGGTGTTCTATTTGAGACATACTTATTCATACATGAGATTGACCTAGGGTTAGGGTTTTGATTTTGTATGTGACTAGATTCAATGTATTTCCCTTGTCTCTTATTTTAGAGAAGAGACAAAGGCGCATCAGTGATGGGATTGGAGAGTTAGTGCGTTGAGCTATGTTACCAGATCCACAGGGTCTGGATGTTGGATCCGCGGATCAGCGTTTCAGATCCAGATCCGGATTCGCCCAGATCCGTGAGAGATCCGCCGGCAAAACGGATCCTCAATTGCTAGAAATGCCTCAGCGACTGCTCATATGGTTCCGGTCATTTTGAAACGAATCCGCACCTCCTGGAAACGAATCCCATTGTCAGCTACCCCACATGCACGGATCCCCAAAAAAAATCGTGAATTTGTTAGGGTTGGCCACGGTTTAGGGATTTGGCTCACGGTTTTAGGGTTTTGCCTACGGGAGTGTCTGTCGATTGGCTGTCCCACGCATTGACATTTGAGCAGAGGCAGAAGCTGCGCAGAGTCCGGCTCAGGAAGCACATCGAACAACACATTGAACTGAGGGAGCAGGTCCACGGTCCACCTACAAGATCGAATCTGAATCATATTGTCACCTGTTACATTAATTTTAAACGTTTATGCATTTTTAAATGTTCATTGTTTACGGTTGTCGAGTCGTAGGTTTGTTTACTATATGTATTGTTTCAGTTTGTATGTATATTATATATCTATTGTTTGATATATATTATATACTATATACAATATATTGTATACTATATACAATATATTATATAATACAATATGTTATATGTTATATATATTATAGATATAGAAAATTTAGGAGCTATATATCGCCCATGGGCTATTTTTCCATGCTTTTTCCCAAAAAAAGATTCGCCAATTTCCATTTTTTCTAAAAATGATTTGCCCAAGTTTTATAGATTAAATTTTTTTTCCTGAGAAATAGCCCAAATTTTATATAAACTATATAAAATCCTTGGAAATTTGAATATTTTTACAAAAATATTGCCAAACATTTATAGTTTGCATATTAAGGGCTAGTAAAATTCGCCTAGGTTTCTACAGTTTGAGATATATGTATTGAAAATTTGAATGTATTATATATATATAAATAATGTATAAATGTATAAATAAATTTACATATGTATAAAATTTAAATAAATAATAATTGTATAAATGTGTTTCTGTAATAATTTATTTATATGTATAAATAAATTCATATATGTACACTTATACAATTAACTTATTAAACAAACAGCAAATTGTGTTTGCTTTTATAAAATTAACTTATTATTTATACAATTAACTTTTAAGCAAACAGTGAAATACCTCTCCAACTCTATCTTAGTTTCAAGTTTTAACACTTTAAGGTTGTGAGGCCAGAATTTCAAAATCTGTGAGTTTGCCTCTAAAATCTGTTGTGAGGCCAGAACTTTAAGTCTGTCAATTTGTCTTTCTAATGTAGCAAGTTAGTTTGGCTATAGGCACTCAATTTAGTATTTACTATTATCCTTTTTATATGAGATGATGCATCATGATTTCAGTCTCCAAATTTACAAATGATTTAATGATTTCAGTTCTAATGTTGTGATTCATGAATGGTTTTGATTCTTATCTTTGAATATATTTTTTTAAATTTTAAAAATATTATTATATTTTTTGTACATAGTGTTTCCCAGCCGTATCCGGATGCCGTCTTTTCAAAAATCTGGCGGATCCGTATCCGTTTCCTGGTAACTTAGGCATTGAGCTACTACTGTAGTAATTTTCTGTGTTTTAAATAATAGACATGTGACTGGTTGCCGCAATTTTGTACTTGCAGTCATCATTTTCAGAGTGCTGTGTTTCCAGATCTAGTTCTTCTTTGCTGGCTGTTTTGATAGTTCTTAACTTTCTGCTATCTATGATTTATACTATATAGGAGACAGGTCTGCTTAATGAATGGAAAATTTAACATAGTATCAGAGCTGAGAATCTAAAATCTTCCAGGAATCTTTGTATGGAGAGGGCCATTGACTGTGAGAGGGAGCTGTCAGAGGATTTCAGTGGGTGTGATGCCCTAGCTTCAGTGATTGAAATTGATATGTGCCTGTTAGAGACACTAGGACCTATGATAGGTTGTTGGGCGAGATGCTCAAGATCTTCCAGTGATTGGAACTTGAAAGGCTGTTTTTGGCCTGTGATAGGCGGTCCACACTTGGGATAGGTTGCAGATTTATCTGCTAAATTGTGATTTTAGGATTTGCAGTGATGGCCAGTCTCGGTCTCCAAGAGTGTCACATGCTAGATTGCACTTCCAGTTTTACACCTTGGGAGTGCAAGCTGCAAACACTGTTGGAGGAGGTTGACCTATGCAGCCTAGTTATGAAGATGGTTACACCCCCTACTGATCAGGTTATGAAGTAGAACCTAGCATGCAGTTGTGTTGTTTACATTCTGAACAGGTGTACTCGCAGTGTATTGAAACTCCAAAAAATACTTCACTGAGAGAAACATGTGATGATTCTCATTTTCAGGTGTTTGGGAATCCTATCTACATTCACAAGCATTGAGAGAAGAGGACGATGATTGATCATTGAACCCTCCAGTTTGAAGGCTGCTTTTGTGGGATACAATGAGACCCCCAAGGCTTGCCGGGTTTATGTCCCAGTTCAGAGCAGGGCAATGGTAACTCGAGACATGAAATTTGATGAGGATGGATGGTCCTCCAAGTCTCAGGAGCCTCTTCCAGAGGTTGTAAAGGAAGATCAACTTGCTGCCCCAAAGGCTGACCTGTAGAAAGAAGACAAATCAGAATCATCAGCAAGGTTCCAATAAGGGAACAGAGACCCGTCTACCTTCTTGTTTAGCCAGGGAATCAAGATGGTTTACCCAAACATTGTAGGAGGCACAGAAGCAAGTAGGAGCACCAAAGCCTCCTTTTCGGGTCAGTCATACCCCTAAGAAGTTTCCTAGTTATGTTTCACTGAAGTTTTCCATCATTGATGCAGAGCCTTCCAATTTTGAGGAGACCAATTCAAAGCAGGTATGGCAGGATGCCATGGCACCGATTTTCCCTGGCCCAAGCAAATAAAGGCACTGATCTTCCTTAGCCCAAGCAAATAAAGGCACCAAGTGAGAATCTAAGTGGTAACACAGGATCCATTGCAAGATCTTTCAAAGAGTTAGCTAACTTAGGCGTAATTCATTTCTCTAGGATTTATCAGGAGGATGATAGGGTCAATATTGCAAAAGTGGTCAAAATGACGTCCTATTTTCCCAGCTTCGTCAATGAAGTGGACATAAAAGGTTGATGGACATGATATCAAAGGAAAAATTGTAAAGCAATGTTACACTTATCACTATCGGGAATTTATCGCCGGGGGTCCAAAATTGAAATTAACGGTAATATCGGAGAAATTATCGGGAAACTTTAAAAAATACAAAAATAGTCATTTTTTTCAACTTTTGAAACTTCTAAAGCAACATCAACATCAAACAAACACATTGTCACATAAATATGAAAATAAAACAGCAATATAAGATATATAAGATGTCAAGTGGTACATCAAACATCGATACTGAAATATGATATCTGTTCTGACCCCTGAGTCATAATTCCTAATAAGATAATACAAAATCACATCAAAAGAAAAATAAATGTATCTCATGACATGATTATCATGAGGCGTCTAGATACTACAAGCCTACAAGGCTAATCATGATGCACTAAGTGCAACTCCTCGGGATAAGGATTCTAAGGTGGAAGATGCAGTGGGATGTCTTCCACCTCTTCCCCTAATTGGCAATCTCCCGACTCTTGGTGGTGGTCGTGGCACTGGCTCAGTAAAACTCTCAATGTCCTCCTGTTGCTCCAAATATATCTCTCTTGTAAGTGGAAGATCCTCTGGCCCTAATACCTCCTCCCCCTCCAATTCATCAACAGCATGCTACAACCACTCAGGTGCCTCCTCCATTACAGGCTCCTCGATCTCCACCCTCCACGGACTTGTGGTGTCAATCGAATCCAATACAATGGCATCAATGTCGGGTACTTTGTTTATATGCTTCACCCACAACCTGAGATTGTAGTAGATGTAGACCATGTCATTGAGGCGGAGGCAGTGGACATCTAACCTGTATGAGGGACAATTTGTAGTTAGAGGATGAATCGTGATGTCCCATGGGCATAAATTAAAATTAATGAGATCATAAAAAATTAAAATTTTAATTTGAACATTTTTAACCTGTTGCACTTCTTGGAGTGTATCCTTTGCAATGCTGCAAGTTTGACTCAGCACCCGAATGGCAAGTTTTTGCAACTCTGGGACTCTACTTCCATAGTTTGTCCACCGAACATCTATGTTAGCTTTTGGTAGCTCGATAGATATGCCACATGTTGTGTCTTGTATGCGGGAGTAACCTCACATTTACACTGCTAGGCACTTAACTTTGTAAAAGGTGTTTTAGAAAGTTGTAATAAAGTGGCTCTTTTATTAAAGTGACTTTTTGTAAAGTAATCTTCTAATATTAAAGTGACTTTATTTCATAAAGTGCAATTATGTAATAAAGTGAAATTCTATTTAATATTTTAAGTGATTCATTTTGGAGGAAATGAATCATGTCCCTTGATCTTGTCAAGGCAAGATTAGATCTTGGCCATTAGATCTACGGATGGGGAAGGTGAAAAGACATTTAGATGTGAAAAGTCATTTTCAGGTTAGAAGAGTGTACCTAGGGCAATGTGCAAGACATATTGAGAGAGGATTTTCTGAGTTAGCTTGAAGAGGAGATTTGGGGCAACAGGCCGGGCGCTTTTCCCAAGAGAAAGTGGGCAAAAATCCCAAGGCAGTTTGCAGAGAGGAAGTGATGTAGCTTACAGCTGATACGCAGGCCATACTGTACGGATCCGTACAGCAGAGAGGGTGTGGATTTCAAGACAGAATTGTTGCACGCAAATCAAGGCATTTTTCGGGTATTTTCTATTGGTGATTTGGACGATTTCGGGTGATGTCCGTACAGTGATGGTGTGGCACGATTTTCAAGGTGTTGTTCAGTTGGGCCGTACAGGTCGTATAGCTTATTTGGCACTATTTCCAAGACAGCAAATTGAGGGGGTGGTTTTGGGTGCCTGTAAGTGGTTTTCTCTTGCTAGAAATTGTATTTACGCTGCTGATACTTAATCTGTTGAAGCTGAATAAAATATCTCTCGTTGGGTTTCACCACACTGGGGTTTTCCCTGGCTGGTTGCCTCAATTTTTGAGTGTGCAAATGTGTTTGTGACTGATGTTCATTGTTATTTTCCCCTGCAAATGTACTTAGTAATATTTGTTTCTGCTTTTGAAGTATAACTGTGATGTGAGTTATTTTCATGTAAGACAGAAATCTAATTTTTGCTAAGTGTGTGACAAAAGCTCTGTGTGTGCTTTTGTTACTGATTTTATACATGGTATCAGAGCTTGGGCTCTGAGTTACAGTGAGCAGTGTTATTTTTGACAAGGATTTGAAGAGGGAAAACCTGGTTGGTTACTCTCGTGTCAAGTGTCGGAAGTGTTGGATTTGTGGGTGACAGTAGATGGATTGTTGACAGTGGAGCCTCTTGTCACATGACAGGAATATGGCATATATTCCTCAGTATCACAGAGACAGGTCTTGGCTGGTTGGTGGATAGTGAAGGAGGTATGGCACGAGTTGTACGTGGAGTTGGAAGGATTAGATTCCGACTTGAGTATGGAGGACTCCTGGAGGTTGATGGAGTTTTGTTTGTTCTGGGGTTGAGGGTTAACCTGCTCTCGATCTCAGCCTTGGAAGATGTTGGATATTCCACATTGTTCAAGAGGGGACATGTACTTATCTACAGGGAGGGAGTGGATCCAGTCGAATCACAGTTGATTGGTGATCGGATGGATAGGTTGTACATGGTGCAAGGACAACCTACAGGTTATGATTCAGAGTCAGATGAGGAGCAGGAGGCTCATGAGACTGCAGTGGTACCAAGGGTTCAGTCTTGCATTCCAAGGGAAGAGAGGGAGTCTCTTCTAAGCACCGGCAGGAGGCTCAGCTGGTGTGAGTGAACAGAAGCTGAATAGAAGCTCGGAGTGGGAGGATGGACTCTCTGAGATGCTCAGGGTTCAGGGTAGTTGTTAGGAGGATGTCTTATGGTTCGAGTTATGTGCAGGTGTTGGGGTTGGCTCCAAGTTCAAAGGGAACTCCTACTACGAACAGTGTGATGGGACCGGATGATGGTGATGGCAGCAAGTACATCCCTCGCTAAGAGGCAGTGTTAGCTTTTGGTAGCTCGAGGGGTACTCCGCATGTTGTGTCTTGTATGTGGGAGTAACCTCACATTTACACTGCTAGGCACTTAACTTTGTAAAAGGTGTTTTACAAAGTTGTAATAAAGTCGCTCTTTTATTAAAGTGACTTTTTGTAAAGTAATCTTCTAATATTAAAGTGACTTTATTTCATAAAGTGCACTTATGTAATAAAGTGAAATTGTACTTTAATATTTTAAGTGATTCATTTTGGAGGAAATGAATCATGTSCCTTGATCTTGTAAAGGCAAGATTAGATCTTGGCCATTAGATCTACGGATGGGGAAGGTGAAAAGACATTTAGATGTGAAAATTCATTTTCARGTTATAAGAGTGTACCTAGGGCAGTGTGCAAGACATATTGAGAGAGAATTTTCTGAGTTAGCTTGAAGAGGAGATTTGGGACAGCATGTTGGGCGCTTTTCCCAAGAGAAAGTGGGCACAAATCCCAAGGCAGTTTGCAGAGAAGAAGTGATGTAGCTTACAGCTGATACGCAGGCCGTACTGTATGGATCCATACAGTCCATACAGCAGAGAGGAGGGTGCGAATTTCAAGGCACCATTGCTGCACGCAAATCCAGGCATTTTTCTGGTATTTTCTGTTGATGATTTGGGCGATTTCTGGTGTTGTCCGTACAATTCTGGTGTGGCACGATTTTAAAGGTGTTGTTCAGCTGGGCCGTACAGGCCATACAGCTTTTTTGGCACGTTTTCCAAGACAGCAAATTGAGGGGGTGGTTTTTGGTGCCTGTAAGTGGTTTTCTCTTGCTGGAAATTGTATTTCTGCTGCTGATATTTAATCTCCTGAAGCTGAATAAAATATCTCTCACTGGGTTTCCCCACGCTGTGGTTTTCCCTGGCTGGTTGCCTAAATTTTTGAGTGTGCAAATGTGTTTGTGACTGCTGTTTATTGTTATTTTCCGCTGCAAATGTACTTAGTAATGTGTGTTTCTGCTTTTGAAGTATAACTGTGATGTGGGCTATTTTCATTTAAGAGAGAAATCTAATTTTTGCTAAGTGTGTGACAAAAGCTTTGTGTGTGTGTGCTTTTGTTAATGATTTTCTACAATCTATAGCAAATAAATGGAAAGGAAAGACAACGAATCATATTCCCATTGAGTAACAAATACTTAATAGATAGAAAGGAAAGACATTGAAATTTGAAAGTTTGAAACAAATTGTAGCTTACCCGGCATCTTAGTGGTCCTGTCTTGGATAGCCATCTCATACCCAAATGTCCCAGCACTCTGCTTATATATCTGAATTTGTTTGGAAATCTCTAAGCATTCAGCAGGAGTTAACACCATCCTCTAAACACATTGGAAAAATCCATCCATAACCTCTGCATCAAACCTAAATCCACATGCATAAGACTATGTGGGGTTGAGCTAGAGCCCTACTACATGAATCGGACAATGAAGAGTGTTGTTCCATCGCTCAACAATCACACTCTATATCTCGGCTCATTTAGTGAATCCCTCTTCCCCCTTGTCCTCATAGTACCAGTGGATAGCTTCCTTGGCCCTATCGATGGCCTCATACAAGTAGCACATTACGGGCTTCTCACCATCAACCAAGAGAAGAACCTTTACCAAAGGTTTACTGATAGCACACAACTCCTGCATTCCCATCCAAAAACTTTGATCGTGTCTCACAAGTTGGGCTATGGCTTGCCCATCCACTTTAGTGCTATAGACACAAGCATTCCACTTATCCGAAAGAAACATCCTCTGCAACTCCAACATAGAATTGTGGAGAGACTGTAGAGCAATGAAGCTTGTTGCAAAACACGTGATAGAAGGATAGACCAACTCCTTGTTCCCTGTGAACTGTCTCATGAGTGTAAGAACATATGTATGATTATATATATATATATATATATATATATATATATATATATATATTGTAACAATCCTAGCCGACTCAACAATTTCCTTGATCCAAGGAATTTTGCCCATGTCCTCTAGCATCAAATCGATGCAATGGGCAGCACAAGGAGTCCAATATAAGGTCTGATACCTCTCCATGAGCAACTTGTCAGCAGCAACATAATTAGCAGCATTGTCCGTAATGACTTGAACAACATATTACAGGCATATCTCACGGATGAAGTTATCCAAAAAATCACATAATAATTGTGCATCTTTAACATACGTAGATGCATCAATAGATTTGATAAACATTGTCCCCCTGGGACAATTAACCAAGAAATTGAGAATGGACCTGCCCTTCCCATCTGTCCAATCGTCTGACATAACGATGCATCCTATGATCTCCCATGATTCCCTCAACTCGCCCAATCTCTTTGTGCAATCGGTATTTTCCCCTTGAAGGAGAGGCCCTCTCATGTCAATAAAAGAAGGTCCCTTGTATCTTGGACCAACAATAGCAACAGCTTCAAACATGGAGTGGTAGAATGGGTTGCTCTTGGCAATGTTGAATGGTATGTCACTCCATAGAAAACATTTAGCAACAATCTTGTCGGCTTCCTCCTCCTTTTTTTTCACCATCGACCGAATAGAAGGTTGCCCCCTAGGCACTGACCTCGGCACAAAGAAAGGTAAGGATGTTGAGGGGCCAAGCATTGTGGAATGTGAGCCCGTGGATTGGCTTTCCCCCACTCCTTAGGTGCTTCCATATCTATTTGCAAGCTCAAGCATTGTTTCTTCCCTTTGATCTCTCTTCTTATTCATTTCAAAAATGGATTAATTAGCAATGTGGACAATTTTTGGGGAAGATGCTTTGCAAATCTCTACTTCAATCCCTGAGATTTTGGAAAGGTGGTATTCAAGCGACTAATGCCACCAAACATTTCCATACCACATCACTTGTAATTAAACCTCATTCTATTATGGCCATCATAAGGTAGACCATACTCCCACATTGGATCTAATGGTTTTGGCATTTTAAAATGTGTGGATCAATGATTAAATTTGTAAACCTATGGGACAAAAACAATGGGGGAAATTTAGAGTCTAAATCCACAAAAAAACATCAAAAATGCTACAATTAAACTAACATACCTACATAATTGTTAAATCCACCATTAAAAAGGGGAAAAACAAGTTATATCTAATCGACATGCAAACCCTATACTAAATCTTGAAAAACAAAGAAAATTCCTTTGATGATTTTAGGCCTATATCTCTCAATAACTGCTTCTATAAGATCATTGCAAAAATCATTGCAACAGTGAAGAATATCCATTCAGAGGCTACATCTCAAGAAAATTTTAGCTTCCTTAATGGAAGACAAATTCACGATGCTATAAAAGTGGCTCAAGAAAGATTGCATTCTATCAAGACAAAGAAATTGTCAGCTATGGTGGTGAAGTTAGATCTCCCTAAGGCCTATGATAGGGTAAACTGGCTCTACTTGAAACTTATGTTGATCCATATCAGTTTATGTGTTTGTCAATTGGGTCAGGAATTGCCTAGCCTCGGTCTCATTTGCAACTTTAATAAATGGTTTTGCTTCTAAGGATTTTTAAACCCTCCAAAGGGATTACGCAGAGGTGCCCCTTGGCACCTTTGCTACCTTTTATCATTGCTAAAGGGCTCAGTAGGACACTAATGGAGGCCAGAAGATCTAGATCCCTAAAAGGTATAAAGATAGGCAGATCCCTTTGCTTGACTCATTTTCTTTTGTAGATGATGTCCTACTTTTCTATGATGGTTCATGGATGGATGCCTCTAAGTTAAAAATCTTAGATTTATATTGTATAGCTACAGGAATGAAGGTAAATCTACAAAAATCTTCTATCTCTTTTAATAAAGATGCAGAGGATCAAATTAATGTGATTTACAGTTGTTCCCCTATTAACTTACTCAACTCCAAGTAGGGCTAAAGCATTTAGGATTCTATATTAAACCCAAAGATTATGGAATTCAAGGCTGGAAATAAATGATTGCAAAAGTGAAAAAGAGAATAAATCCTAGGTGCAACAAATGGCTCTCCAGGGGTGGAAGATTAGTCATGGTGAAATCAGTGTTGCAGGCCATCCCAGTCTATTAGCAATCCTTGGTGCATATTCCAAAAGGAATTGTAGAAAAGATAAGGAAAGTAAGCTTCATATTTTTACAGTGTGGGAACAGAGAAAAAGAAGGGATCCACTTGGTCAAATGGCAAGTCATTGCCATGCCCAAGGATCAAGAGGGTGGGGCCTTAAAAATATTCATCATTTTGGAAAGGCTCTTGCAGCCAAGAGTTTCTGGAGGTTCACATCGAACAAGAGATTATCAAATCAAACTCTTTGTGAAAAATACAATGACCCCTGCGCTATGGAAAAATGGATAGGGAAACTGTTATCTTTTAGGGTAGCTCGGACAAGTACTTCCGCATTGGCGGTGCCTGGCATGTACAGGTGTCCGAGCAACACTCTCTAAAGTGGCTTTTATGTAATGCATAAAATGATTTTTGTAACGCTAAGTGACTTAAGTGATTTAAGTCATCTCAATGAAAGATTAAGTCATGACCGTTAGATCGTGAGATCCAATATCTAATCTTGGCCATTGAGATTTAGGGTTAAGGTTTTAGTCATTGGGGGAATATAAAAGCATATCTAAGGAGAGTGAGAGGCACACAATGAGTGCATAGGAGCAAGAGAGAGTCTTGCTCATGTACTTGTGTCTGAGTGAGTAGGGTTGAGGAAAGGGTGCAGGGGGCAGCAAGGGAGATAGCAGCCAAGTGGGCTAGGCTATCAGCTACAGCATTGTAATCCTCTGATGGGCCATTATCCCAGGATGGGAACCTAGGATTTTATCTAATAAAATCAAACTCAGAACTGGTTTTCCCGCAAGGGTTTTTCTAGGGGTGTTTACCTGAATTTCGTGTGCAAATGTGTTTGGTTTCTTGTTTATGCTTCCGCTAATTTCTTGTTGAGTGACCTAGTTGTGAAATTATTCAGTAAAATCATTTTTTGCTTGGAATTAATACCCTAGTGCTAGGTTACGGGAAATTCAACATGGCATCATAGCTTGGACTCTGAAGGCAAATCTAGTTTTGCATTGATCGAGATTATGAAGTGGCGAGATTTATCTGTTGCGAAATTTTTTTCCACAGTGGCTATTGAGGGTAATAATAAGAAATAATAATAAAAGAGAAAGGACAGTCGTATGGACGTACGAACTGTACGCACAGCCTCCGTACGACTGAGTGTGTTGTGTGTAACAGGTGTTGAAGAGACCAACTACGTGAAAAGTGGTTCAGAAAGGTGTTAAGGAACTACAGAAACTGAGATCTGGCCGTGATTGTAAAGCCGACTACAGAGAAGACAGTCGGTTGTACAACAGGCTGTAGACAACTGTGAATTGGTCGTTGAGTGAAAGCGCCGCCAAGGGGCTACTCAGCGGGAGGTCGTGGAGAAGGCAGGCAAACAAGACGAGAGGAGCAGTCGCGTAGGTGCTGAGAATTGTTGGTGCACGTTCATGTGGCGATTGCAAATCTGTTGGCAATCGAGCGTTGCAGGAAGCAGTTGTGTGTGGTAAAGAACAACAGCCCAACAAAGGTTCTGGGGAGTCAGGACTGCAACAGCGCGTGCAGATGTAGTTGGGAGCCCTCGACAGGTGCGATCAACTACAGACGCACGAGGAGTTGCACACAGAGGACAGAGGAGAACGCGGCAAATCATGGAGTTGTTGTTGAAAGGTCGGGCGTGGACTGTGTGGTCGTGGGCACAATTGCAACACAGAGTCGATCGATGAAGGTTGCTAGGAGCACGGACTGCTACTAGCATAGCCGGCAGAAGTAACAGCAATTGAGGGATCGTTGCGGAACAGTGGCCAGCTGTTGACAAAGAATTAGTAGCCACAACTGTTGTGCAAGTTGAGAAGGATTTGCGCATTGAGAAGGATTTGCGTAGAGGTAGCAGCGTAAGGACCAATCAAGCAAACATGAGATAGTCGTTGACAGAGAGGGAGGCAGTGAGGAGTTGAGTTGGTCGACAGCGCGTGGAAGCTAGACAGTCTGCGGGTAGCAGGGGCGGTGGCTGGTGGGTGCAGTCACCATGTAAAAGGAAGTCGCCAATAAACAGTAGGGTCGCGTGGGCTGAGGAGCAGCCACCAGCTAAGGAGGTCATGGGCCAATCACCAGGACAGGCCACAGAAGCCGCCAACCGAAACCCCAGAAGGGCCAAGACAGGGGTCAGACAGGACCAGACAACCCATGGGTAGCGAGCAGATTGCCCAGAAATTTTCGGACGGTGAGCAAAAATGTTGGGCAGCGGGTTGAGATAGTCAGGAAGAGCCCAGAAAGGCTCCAGCCAACCTTGGGTAGGGGTCCGGGCAACGGGTAGCAAGTTTGGAAGGCAAAAATTGAGAAGGTTGCCGAAATGGTAGAGTTGGATCTTCTCGCCATATAATGGGAATGAGGTCGATGTTCCTTAATGTTTCGGAGAAAGACTTCGACTGTCATGCGTATTGTGGGATGCATACCATGCATGCAGTGAAGGGGGTTGGATGTGTCAACTAGAGTCAGGAGTTTCTCTAGAGGTGGCAGGAGTGATGTATGTCTGAGGGTTGATGTTGCTCTCAATATCAGTCTTGGAGGACATGGGGTATGCAGTTATGTTCAAGGACGGACAGGTACTCAAACATTCAGAGAGAGCAGATACCCAGGATGCTTTGAGTTCAACTGAGGCAAAGTACATGGCAGCCAGTTAGGCTAGTTGAGAGGCCATTTGGCTTTGTAAGTTGTCGATTGGTTTATTTGGTTAGGAGTTGTCTCCAATAGTCATTCACTATGATAATCAAAGTTGTATCAAACTCTTTGAGAATCCAGTGTTTCATGACAGGTCGAAACATATTGAGATCAGGTATCATTTCATCAAAGACTGGGTTCAGCGTGGGGCAGTTCAGCTTCACTATATTTCGACTGATGAGTAGGTGGCAGATATTCTCACCAAGACCTTGCCAAGGGGCAAGCATGTCTACTTCAGAGACAAGATGGGCTAGGTGAGAAACACTTGCCTAAATAAGAGGGAGTGTTGAGTTTTGGTGTACCTTGGGAAGTGGTCCCCTTGTGGTTGTGGGTCTCTAACCACAAGAGGGAAATGTTTGACCCTTTGTACCTTGTACTTTATGTCTAATTTCACATTGACTTTATCCTAGGTCAAAAAGGTGAAATTTGTCACTTAACGAAAAAGTGACTATTAATTCACTTTGTGGGTGAATTAGGGGACATAAAGCAAACTTAAGAAACTTAACCAAAAGTGGGTTTCTAAGTGAGATACTTGAGATGAGATATCACCCATGGATTAGAGATGGCTAGAGTTGATCCTAGCCATTGATCTCTAAGTTTGGCTAAGGATGGCATATGAGGGCGCATAGGGCCAAATGGAGGCTCAATTGTTCACTTGCTCACTTGGAGAATTTGGTGAGGAGGAAGAAGTGGAGAATGGAGGCATTGATAGAGCTAGCTTGGGCGCATTCATTCATGGAGGGTGCAAGGAGGGTTAAGGCTTCATTATTTGTGTGTTAGTGTTTATGCTTGGTGGAGGGCACACTTGTTGAGAGAGGGCGCAAGCTTGTAGGCACTAGGAGGAGTGTAGGTATTGCAAATCTGATTGGTGCATGGTTGAGGCAGCATACAAGAGGCGGATTGTGTGCAAGGATTTCTCGATCAGCCAAAGGAAATGTCGAGGGCGCACTAGTCACCTAGCTTGGACAACAAAGAGGAAGGCCACATTTCTTGGGCGCATTTCTCAAGGAACTTACTAGCAAATCTTGAGAGGAGCTTGCTATGTGTACAAATTCCTTTGTATTTACTTCTTTGTTGTATTATTTGCTTGAGACACTCCATATCCCTCCACAGAGACCAGGTAATGCTACCACTGCGGAACATTCACATATAAATATATATAACATGCATTTTAATCGAAATTAAACACATAACACAGAGTTACTGTTACCATTCAGATTCAAACAAGATTAATAGTAAATCCACATGCAACGGAACACATGATAACATTCAAGCATCAGTAGCACAAACATGCATAACGTATAAATTAAGCACAGACTGATACTTATCTTTTAGCTGGAGTAAATCCACCAACTACGTGCAGACCTTCCACGAACCTCCCAGCCATAGACCACGCTGCTCATCACGCTCAGCAGTGGGTCACCCCCGAACTTGGACTAAGCTCCACCCAGGGCAAGGGAATCCTAGACTAGGCTGAGGTTACAAAAAACTGCACAATGCAACCGGAAGGATTCTCTCCAAGAGCCTTCTTACACCCACTACTCACAGACTCTCATTCCCCACATGTTTGTTCCACCCGAGAGTATACACCTTCACTGTCACACAGTCCATTGGTTGTTTCACCTCCTCTCAGGGTCTCGGCAACAGGCCGGATCAGGAATTCTTAGAGCTCCGTAGCTGGTGTTGGACTCTCTCTGGGAGAAAACCACTTCCCAGCAAACTCTCTCACCTGGGAGAGTTGCTCACAGGCCTGACAACCTGCCTCTTCTACTACAACCACCTCCCTCACTTGGAGAGAGTGTTGCACACAGGCCTGACAACCTGCTTCTTCAACTCCGTTCCCGCACAAGGAGGACAACATCAAGGCTCAGCAAAGAACAGACGACGGCAGCAAGCCATACTCAGTCCAGGAACTGCGTGGCCACAACAGCCCACAGTCATGACACACACAGCACAGATAATACACAGGATACTCGAGCTTCACAGAAAATGCGGATCAGTCCACGGGTTCTCACTGGGTTCATAGGACACACAGGTCGGTTTTTCCCCCTTCCCGTGAGTGGTTTCTCGGGTGATTGCGGATGTACAGAGATCGGTGATAGAGACCAACGAGTTCAGACGGAGAATGGGCAAATGGCAGCACAAACAACCTTCATTGAGTGCGGTTATGTAGATACAGACGCGGAGGCCAAAAGCGGGTTCAGACGAGCATCCCCGCGAACTCCGGCGGAGGATGACAAAATGACAGAACGACCCCAACACGGCTGACTCATCAGTTTTAACTGCATGCGCCCAGGTCGACACTTGTCTTCCTGGAGTCGCATGAGTTCCACTTAGCACACATTCCCTTTACAGGTACTTAGGACAACACTCAACATGTCCACCTTAGCCTTCAGGAAATAATAATAAATTATTATCCCCTTTAGAGGTAAGCCCCCTAGCTTAGCCCCTAGGCCCACACACTTAGCCTCCTCCCTTACCCAACCTTGTAGAAGCTTAGTCCCCCATCACTCTTTCTTCGTGATCTGTCTGCACGTAGCGATGTTTATATTTTATTAATGATCTACATAATTACATATACAAAATTAGGCTCCTGGCCTTTAACACCTAGGCTCTCCGACCTAATCACCAAATAAGCCTCCTAGCTTATTATAACTCAGCTCACCAGCCTACAAAACATGTTTACAATACATAATATAACTGGGCTCATCCTTGGGGATATTACAATACCCTCCCCTTATTTTTGCATTGTCCTCGGTGCAACTTTTACACAGCATCAGCAAGATTTCCAAAATCTTCAAAAAGGCTATGGTGGACAAATTGAGTGTTGTCCTAAGTTCCTATAAAGGGAATGTGTGCTAAGTGGAACTCATGCGGCTCCAGGAAGACAAGTGTCGACCTGGGCGCATGCAGTTAAAACTGATGAGTCGRCCGTGTTGGGGGTCGTTCTGTCATTATGTCATCCTCCGCCTGAATTCGCTGGGATGCCCGATCTGAACCTGTTTTGCCTCTGCGTCTGTATTTGCTTACCCGCGCACAAGGAAGAAAACCCTCACGGGAAGGTTGTTCGTTTGGTCATTCTTCCATCCTCGACCTGAGTCGCTTTGCCATTCCCCATCCTTCGTGAATTCTGTTTAGCTCTGCGAACGACCTCTGCGTTGATTCCTTGTCATGCACCCTGAAACCAGTGGCAAACTCGTGGACTGAGTCGTGTCTCCTGTGAAGTCCGAGCACCCTGTAAATGTCTGAACCGTGCTATGTCTTAGTGTGGACTGTTGTCGTTTTTGGATGTCCATACCCAGATTCCTGTTGTTGCTGTCACCATGAGTTAACTGAATTGCTATTGTTGTTGTTGTTATCCTCACCTTGCGAGAATTGAGTTGAAACTGGTTGAAGAAGCGGGTTGTCAGGCCCATGGTAGAAGAGGCAGGTTGTCAGGCCTGTGAGCAGCTCTCTCCAGGTGAGAGAGTTTGCTGCGAAGTGGGTTTCTCCCAGAGAGAGTCCAACACCAACTACGGAGCTCTAAGAATTCCTAATCTGGCCTATTGTCGAGACCCTGAGAAGGAGGTGAAGCAGCCGATAGACTATGTGACAGTGAAGGTGTATACTCCCGGGTGGAACAGGCATGTGGGGAATGAGAGTTCATGGGTAATGGGCGTAAGAAGGCTCCTGGAGAGAATCCTTCCAGTTGCACTCTGTAGTTTCCTGTAACCTCAGCCCAGTCTAGGAATCCCTTGCCCTGGGTGGAGCTTAGTCCCAGCTCGGGGGTGACCCACTACTAAGCATGATGAGCAGCGTGGTCTATGGCTAGGAGGTTCGTGGAAGGTCTGCACGTAGTTGGTGGTGTTACTCTAGTTGAAAAGATAAGTATCAGTCTATGCTTAATTTATATGTTATGCATGTCTGTGATGCTTGAAACTTATCATGTATTCCGTTGCGTATATGAACTACTGTTAATTCCATTGATTCTGTATGGTAGCAGTAATTATGTGATTATTGTGATTAAGTGTTTTAATTCGATTAAAATGCATATATTATATAAGTGTATATTCC
>JASDQU010107928.1:8143-31384 GCA_032191745.1 Picea mariana | reverse complement strand
AGTTTATATCATAACATTGTTTCTGTGCAGGTTGCTATCAGATGTTTGTTATGAAGATTGTATGACAGTAGATGTAGACTACTGTGGTGGATATGTTCCACTGTTCGTGACTATAAGTTGTTGATCAAGTACTAGTGTGTTACTAGGTGTGGTAGTGTACCATTGGATTGTAGTTATGAAATACTATGGATAGACACAGTTGTGTTCTATTTTTGTTCTGATTGCCTTGAAGATTATCAGCAGTTTATTGGAGATAATCATCATCCAGACGAATGATGAACAGAGATTTTCTAGACGGAAAATGGTTCAGAGCATTTACTCTTCTAGAATATAAGAATGGCTCTTGTATCACTCTATGGTGTGAGTGACTTATCCAGCATCATGTCTGATTACTCAGATGAAGTATGGTTTCGAGAGATGATGCAGCTGATGGTGATGGTGATGCTCATGATCTAGTCATGAGATAGTCTAGACGACTATGTTGATGCTATCGGGTGAATGGTATGTTTTTGTGCTCAAGACCATTACCTATAATACCTCCCTAGCTAGGAGGGAGTGTTGATATTATGGTAGTTGCGGGAGGTATTTCCTCCACGTGTAAACCTGACGAGAATAGAAGACTCCGGGAAGCAAGAGAAAACCCTAATGAGTTGGCTAATAACCCTAGAAGTCTTGTCGGCTCAAGAAGATCATTTATATTAGGTTATTAGCCTCCAAGAGAAGAAGTCGGCCAGAAATAATAATAATATACTGAACACACAGGTACCCAGAAGGAGAAGTCGGCCCCAGTAAGTCTGCCAGAACCACTATAAATACAGGGTGCCAGTCTCTCATTTGACAAGTCTCAGAATTGCAGAGCAACAACTGGTGCGCACTGCAGTTCCCAGTTTGGTGCGCACATGTGGAGGAGAGTTGAAGGTGCAGCTACTGTAGCAACCAGTTTTCGGTTTTGGCTTGGACTATCTCTTGGCTAGGGTTTGAACTATCTGATCAACTATTGTTGGTGCGCTATCCTTGGAGGAAGATGTGCTACACCTTGTTTGGCTATCTAGCCTAGGGTTTGCTTCCGGAGTAATTATCAATCAAGGTTAAGGTAATCGGAGGGTGGCTTCGGCCTATGGTTGGGTGACAAGGGTATTGTCAATGGTAAAACGAGCACACATCTTTCATATTCTAACACCACGAACATCATTTTATACCCTATACATGCCAAAGTTGATACAGAGAGCAAGTTAACCCTCAACTCTAGTACAGACATCACTCCATCCACCTCCAGAGACACTCTCGACTCTAGCTGGAATCTAACACATCCAACCCCCTTTACTACATGCATGGTGGGCACCCCACTCTGCACATGCAAGTTTGCACCCGTCTCCGAAACACTAAGGAACACCAAACTCATTCTCGTCATATGGTGAGATGATCCACTGTCCACAAACCATGACCTATTGTCCTCTGACTCAGTTAATCTGTTGCTGCTAGAAAGAGTGGCAACCAAAGAAAATTCGTCATCGAATTTCTCTGCAAACGCATCCATCTCAATAGATGATGTAGTTGCTACCTCTGACTTCTTGTTGCGACACTTGTTGGCATAGTGGCCAGTCTTGTGACATGCAAAGCATCTCACTTTCCTCATTTCATTGGAGCCTCCCGCTCCACTGCTCTTCTTTGCATGAAGAGCCACATTCTCCTCCTCCTTACAATTTGGCTGGCTAGCCTGAGTGGCATCAAGTCTCAGCTCCTGCTGGGTGAAGTCATCCCACAATCTCTCCCAATCAAGGAGCTTCTCTCGAGCCACCACTCCACGGAAAAAAAACTTCCCACTGTTTGGTGAAGCCACTCAAGGTTGGCCTCACCAACGCATTCGCATCCACTGCTTCTCCAACAGTTGCCAGTTGATCTCTGATCTGAGTTAACTTGGTGAGGTAGGTGACCATCGACTCTCCCTTAGCCATTTTCGTACTTCTCAACTTTTCTCTGAGCAGCATCTTCCTGCTCTGGTTGTTAGACTGGTATAGGTTTACCAGGGCCTCCCACATGTCCTTCGTTGTCTTCTTGCTAGACAAATGTGGAATAATGTGGTCTTTGACACCATCCACAAGTATCCTCCTAGCCTTGACATCCTTCTTGGTATGGGTTGCTAGTTGTACTGGATCAGTTGGGGTTGCCACTTTTCCTTCAGCAATTTCCATCAACCCAACACCAAGCTGATACACTCCCTCCAAGGACAAAAATTTGAGGATCCATCCAGCCTGTCCTCAAACCTTAAGCCTACACTAGCCATTTGTGTATGTTGATCTGTTTTCCACACCTTTTGGTCTCACGTCCCACTAGCTGATTTATCCTTTCTAGTCTGCATAGCGAGTACTTCGGTTGTATTATACTCAGAGGTTGCACTCTGATACCATGTTGAAATCTAATAGCTCATCCTAGAAACTAATGCCAATAATTTAGTTAACCCAAAAATTACCTAGATGATATAAATCAAGAAATTATGCAACTAATTTACTGTTGAGCTATGTTATCCCCACTTTTCAGGGATAACTAGGAGATCATGTCTCAAGGCCCACAGGACCTAGACATGGAGTACCGAGAGCAGGATTGACCTGAGCATGGCCCTGGAGGGCCCACCTTTTCTTCTCCCATTGTCTTTATCTTGTCAACAGCAGTAGCATCCATCACCATCGGTTTGGTCCCGCATCAAAAGAGGTTCTTGCTTCATGAGGTAATTAGTCCAGGTATCATGGTATGTGTCACATTTGATCATTAAAACCTTTAAATGTATGCATTTGATTCCTTTTATTTCTAACAACTGCCTGGATCTTACATTTGCCCACTTGACCATGTTTGGGGGGATTGACAGGGTGCCCTAGCAAGCCTGTATCTATGGGTTTTGGTTTGCCACTGGTGGGATTTATGAAAAGCGATCGTCCGCTCCCATCATAGGCACCACTTATTCATCTTACTTCCCGCTCACTTATCCCATCCCCCTTGTCCGAGCATTGGGTTGACCTATTTTCAAGACTGCACCTTACCTCGTGGGAAGAAGGGGCTAAAGGCCCAGAAGGTAAAAGCAAGTTGGTAAAAGATAAAAGCCTAAGAATAAAACCTCGAGATGCTTGGCTGCTCAGCAAGAAACAAGAGGGACGCGGAAAAATAATAATACAAGACCTAGTCAGAGGATAGGAGGTCTCATCACAAGCCAGCCTATTAGGACCATGGGTACCTAGCAGTATGACATTGCCACCAGTTGGTTACCACGCTAGGGCAGTGACTCTTGGTTGCATGGCCAAGGGAAAGGGGATCTCATCACGAGCCAGTCTTCTCATCTCTGTGAAAGTACTTGTGGGTAACGTTGTCAGCTCTGGCCACCATGCCAAGGCAGTGTCCCCTGATTAGCTCTTGAACAAAAAAGGGCAAAAAAGAATAAAAGAATAAAAATAATAAAGGCAAGAATGGGCTTGGAAAGAATGCATCCATGACAAGTACAGCTCGCCTTCTACAAAGGCACCCACAGGTAACACTTTTGCATCCTTGGCCTTCACTACACCCACATGCTCAGACATCCCCTGACCACATCACCCACTTACATGGCTTGGATGAGGTCTTTTCGGGAACTTTCCTTTTCCTATGGACACTAGCCCAATAGGATGCCTTGTCTCTTTCTCCAGACTTGTATTGCGGGCGTGTGTAACGTCTTTGAGCTATTGATTGATGTATTGGGGATTTTGTGCATATGTTTAATAATATTGATGATGAGATGTGGTTGACATTGCTATGATCCCTGTGACTGATGAGCCCATGGAGGGCGTAGCCTTTGATGTGCAAGACCATGCCCGACGGATAGGTACCATTTGGACCGGTACACATGTGGAGATGATCAGTTCGGACCTCCATGGGGCTGAAGAGCCCACCAGATGGGGATGTTGAGACCCCAACAGGGGGCAGAGACAGGACAGAAGTTGATTAGAGACTTTGCACCGGAGAATAGGACGTTCCACCAGAGGCACCCAGACACAGCTGGACCCAAGGGGATTGAACCATTTTCAGTGGGACATTGGCTCTAGATGGCCTAGGATGTCACCAGGAGGCTTATGACATCATCATGAGCATGTCGACAGATGGACAGGGCAGTTGGCACGTGTGGCAGCTTGGAGGAGCCCAAAAGGGGCTAATGTCTTGCTTCAGGAGGCTGCACTTGCCCTAATAGGGGCTAACGTCACCCTAGAAAGGGGTGGCGTCTTACCTTTTGCTTGATTAGGGTTTTAGTTTGACAATTTAATGTAAAAACAGTATGATTTGATATTTTTTCCTTGTCGGCCTTTTTACCTGACCTAAAATGTAAAATTAGGTCAAGGTTTTGTATAAATGAGGGATTTTGACTCTCATTTTTTCATCATCACTCATTCACTCCATAAGGAGGTCTGAAATTTGCGCCCTATCTTGGGTATTTGGCTGATTTAACTGAGGCGCACTTGTTGAAGGAAGACTTTTTGGCATTCTATAGTGTTTCTCTTGAAGGAAGGTGTTACAACTAGGGTTTGCATGGTTATTTCTTGATGAATTGTAAGTATTTTTCTGCAAAACTTCTTGAATGAATGGTTGTAGTTTAATTTCTTGTATATGTTTATGAATTTTGTTGAATCAAAACCCTAGGTAACAAGCACACAAGTAGGTCCTTGTCTCATGTCCCCTGATAGAGAAACTTTTAGCCATTGAAGAAGAAAAAGAGAGCCAAGTTGTAGCTACACTCCCCATTCTTCCTCTCCCTTGCTAGTCGTACCATTTAGGATTCAAGAGGAAGAAGACGTCCCAGGCCCAGGTTATCTACACTTAGGGTCATTTTTCTCTTAGGGTTTGATGAAAGAGCCTTGTTGTAGCAACACTCTCCCTCATTAAGCCTTCTTGTCTTGATTTTTTGCTTCATTTGAGCTAGCCGTTTTGCCAAGTTGACCTAAGGAAGGAGAAGAGAGCATGAGGCCTTGCTATAGAAACACCAGAGTGAGCCTCTCTCCCCTAGGGTTTTGATTCTGAGGCCCTGCCATAGCAACACTTCAGAACTCTTCCCTCTAGTCCTTAGCCTTCCTCCTTCAACCTTTGCGTCCTTCACTTTTGACTCCATTAAACCCTAAGGCATTGATCTAAAGTCCTCTTAACGTTGAAGTGAAGCTTGATTACAACACTCTCAAAACTTTCTAAACCTAAATCTTAACTAACTCACTAACCCTAGTTGTTGACGTCATCATTGGTTATTTCATCTCTAATGCAGCAACGTTTTGTTTTAAGAGCAATTGAATGATGGTTTAAGCATTAATTGAATAAAGTGTTGATTGGTCACATTGAATGCTATATCGTTCCGGTATTTATTGGTGAAGTGACATTATTTTCATTGCTATATTGATAAACATTGACTTCGTCAACATTTATTACTAATTGCTTATGTATATTTATCATATAGTCTTATGAAGTACTAACCCATTGAAATAGCTTGCATATATCTGTTTGTTGTTGCTTTGTTACAGGCAGGTATACTTTCTTTGGGGGATTACATTAAATTGGCCTTTGGCCGGACTATCTGTTTGGGTGGTGACTTGTGAAGGGGAAACCTTATCTTGATCTTATAGCCTTTTGCCTCTTCAAAACCCCAGGTCACCGGAGACGTCTCCGCTGGGCCTAACCTCCCTAAAGAGAAAGAACCATCCCATTGTGGTGACATTGGGTGGGACCGGTTCCTGTTACGCCAGTTTGGCCCTCTATCTCATAGCTTTTATCCTAGCTACAAATTGTGCGATAACAAGCTATAAAACATAAATTTGACAGCAGAAGCATACAGAACCAAGCCCATAAATTACACAAGACACCAGATGTTGCCTTGGAAACCCCAGTGTGGGGAAAACCAGCAAAGGAGGGCTTCTATTATGGGCTTCAGATTAAATTACTCCAACAAAATTTACACAGAAATTTCTTACAGCACATCTGCCCTCTTTTATTAGTTGTACGTCCCAGCTATACCCAGTTGTACGGCCCAGCAAAAGGCTGCCTCTAATGTTGTTGTACGACCCAACAATCTTTGTTGTACGACCAGCTAGAAATCACCCTCTGTTGTTGTTGAATAACCTGAGAATTTCGGCCTTCCTGGACTGTTGTAGGGCCTGCTCAAATCGTCCCTCTTGCTTGCTGAAAAATACGACCTATTATGGCCCAGTATGCCCCAGCAGGTGTGACCTCTTCAACTGCAAAATTCAACCTCTGCAAGCTGCCCAGAATGCCCTAAAATGCCCCTCAACAGGCTACTCAAACCACCAAGCTAGTTTCCCTCTTCCTCAGCCCTACTTGCACTCCTCCTTCAGCTCACTTGCATCTCACAAATGAGGAATGTGTATCCACTCTACCCTCAGCCTCTCCTTTTATCTTTCTCCCAACCTCCATTTGCCTTGAGATGTGTGCCCAACCTTGGGCCTTAATGGCCGAGATTGGGTTTGTTGGACCCCACTCTCCACTAAGTGGTGCACCCCCTTTTGGACAGGGTCCCACACTCCACTAGCAGCTTCCATCATGAGGTGCGCCCTCCCTCCTTGGGCCCCACATTCCACTCAAGGTAAAATTTCTATTGCAAGCCTAAGTTGCACATAGGCAAAGATAATAAGACTGATCAGGGCTAATTTGGGTGTCCATCAGCATGCCTAGGACACATAGGCCTATGCTGAGACACCTCCTGAGCTAAAATTCTAACAGTATTGTACTTTAATTATTAAATATAAGTATTTTATGTTTTTCCCTGTAATCCATGAATCGAAACCACATAAACTTTATCATTGTTGATGTCTAGTAATCAGGTTAAACCTTCGATATAGGCTATAGTATGATTAACTCGACGAAGACATCAACAAGCGCAATGATTTGATCCCATTTGCAAATCATATCACATCCCATTTGCAAATCATATCACTCAACCACTCGAGCTAACCCATCAAGCCATAATATCAATATTATATACTACAAATGTAAATATAAATTATATATCTAAAAATTTATACTTTTTAAATTTCTATATAAGTTTTAGTTTTAAAAAATTACTAAAATATATTCATATTGTTTGTACCTGTCATTTCCCTGTCGTATCTGAATCCTAGCTTTTCAAAAATCTAGCGGATTCGGATCCAAATCCTTGTAACTTAGTATTTGTCATGACAACAGGAATAGTTCAACTGGTGAATAGTAATCGCATTCATTCAGAAGGCAGAGGTTGAAATCCCATAATACAGATCCCACATATACCTCTCAAATGCAAATGGCCTGCTAACCACCTTAGAAATAGGAAATAATCTGCCTAACAGATCTAATAGGACATCATAACTAGGTGTTTAACAAGCCTGCCCTCAAAATGGTAGACTGCCAGAAACCTGACTAATGATGCTCATAAACATTTGTGTCATGCCATGCATGCCTAGAATGCCAGATAGACAAATCATGGACACCTAACATCCAAGTGGCAATGCATACGGATAACAATGTCAGCTAATCCATCGTTGATTTTCCACTACTGCATGCTCACAAATTATTTCTGCATTCTACTCCCTGTTTTTTTTCTGAGAAGATGCTTCATATTATCACTTTGGAGCAAAGCCCTTCCCCATTCTGGGAATATTATAATGGAATGTAGTTGGCTTACAACACTCTAGAAAGATCCCATCAACCGAGAAGCTGCAGGCAGGAGTATCTATTCTGTCAAATTTTCCCAAGATTTGCACCCAGCCACAACCGCATGAAATTTCCCACTTGCATGAGCAGGCGGTCGAAGAGGGGCAAAACATGTCTCTTGGGGATTTGAACCTTGGTAGGGGATATGAAACTATAGAAATTCGAGATACTATGAGGTTGCCAAAACAAGTCTGTCCTTGACCTGAAATTTGGCTCTAAGTTCCAATCTTCAAGACTGTTCTTTGTTGTTGTTTTAGGACAACAAACAGTCAAGTAATTTTCTGCTCATAATTTGTATGGTTAAGTGCTCTTTTGAGGTTCCCTAGCAAGTGTTTTCATACCGCAATGTTAGCACATGCAATATACTCAAAACAAATAACACTCCTCTTGATCTTTACAACTCTGACAAGCTGATCTATACTCTAAGCATGCAAGAAATGAACACAAGTATTTTTGGTTAACATTGTTGATATTATGGTAGCTGCGAGAGGTATTAACCTCCACTTGTGACCTTTGATGAGATTAGAATATTCCAGGAAGCAAGAAGAACCATGAAAGACTTGGACATAACCCTAGAAGTAAAGTCAGCTAAAGAGAATATTTTATATCGAGTCTTTAGCCTCCAGAAAGAGAAGTCGGCCCAAACAACCTAGAAAGAGCAGTATAAATATAAGGTGCCAAAGCTCATTTGATACACACAAGTCGCAACTGCAGAAATCCAGTAGTGCGGAAGTCTAGGGAGCAGTTGCAGCTACAGTTACAGCAACCTGTAATTTCGGTCTTTCTAGGTTAGAATTTTTATCAGTCTTGGTTATCTTTGCTTGGTGCATTAGCCTTGGTTGGCTATTGAATTGTTACCAGAATTCTTCTCTCTATCAAGGTCAAGGTGCTCGAGGGTGGCATTCGTGCCTATGGTTGGGTGACAATATTGCTATATTGTCTATGGTTAAACGAGCACACCCACTTTTCTAACAGGTTATGGGCCCACACCTCCTTCATTCAGTCTAACCACTAGAAGGAAGCTAAGCCATAAGGTATCAAGCTCGTTGAAGAACTTCCACTAGGGTTTCTAGCAGGTGTAGATACTAAAGCACTGCCGCTAGGGTTACTAGTAGGTGCAGTTGCAAAAGCCCTAAAACTCTTGCCCAGCACCTTATGATGGAACACCTTACTCAAGGAGAAGATATTCTAGTGCGCCTTAGTCCAGAGCACCTCTTGGCACTCTCAGAAGGAAAAAACATCAAGGTTGAGATTTTCGGTCAAAGTCAAAGTTTGACCAGTTATCAGTCAACAGAAATCATGAATGAAAAGACGGATCATCTACACTATTCATCTCTCACAGGAACTCTTGAAGATGATATGTGGATAATTGACAGTAGAGCTTCCAGGCTTATGACAAGAGACCAAGTCAGATTTCTAATCTGAATGAAAAGAGGACATCCTACAAGGTAGAACTTGGAGATAAGAACACCTATCCAGTCAAAGGAATTGGTCAAGCCTCCATCAAATTGAAAACAGGTAACAATGTTCATTTGAGCAATGTCTTATATGTACCTGGTTTAGAAAAGAATCTTGTATCCATATCCTACCTAGAAGACAAAGGAAACAGAATAGCCTTTGTAGATGGAAAAGTATTATCTTGGTCTACAGACTCCAACATAGAGAACGCTAGAGTTATTGGAACCCGTGAAGGAAGACTATACAGACTACTAGAACGAAATGATGAAGCTCTTGTACATGATGAAGTCAATCTGAATGAGGCATAGAAGGTATGCTCATATCAACTATCAAGCATTACCATTCCTCGAAAAGATGGTTTAAGGAATACCAAAACTACTCTACACATGAAGGAATTTGCAAAGGATGTGCTCTTGGTAAGAATGTTAAGAAACCATTCTCAAGCAGCAATAATATATCTAAGGAAATCCTAGATCTAATACATTCAGATGTTTGCGGTTCGATGCCAGTCAAATCTCTAGGAGGTTCTCTTTACTATGTAATCTTCATAGATGATTACTCAAGAAAGACTTGGTTATATCTCTTGAAGACAAAGGACGAAGTTTTCAGCAAGTTTCAAGAATTCAAAGCAAACATAGAGAACCTCACAAACAAGAAAATCAAGACCTTGAGAATAGATAATGGAGGAGAATACACATCCAAGGAATTTGTTGCCTTTTGCAAATCGACAGGGGTTAGGAGGGAGCTAACTGTTCCTCATAATCCTCAACAAAATGGTGTAGCAGAAAGGAAGAACATATCTATTGAAGAAACTGTGAAGGCACTAATGAACGATCAAGGTTTATCTGTGTATTTGTGGGGAGAAGCAGCCATGACAGCAATATATGTTCAAAACAGAAGTCCCCACCGCATATTGAAGGATATGACTCCGGAAGAAGCCTTCTCAGGAAAGAAACCTAATGTGGAACACTTAAGAATCTTTGGATGCCCTGTTTACATTCACATCCCCAAGGACAAAAGGAAGAAATTAGAACCCTCGGGAAAGAAGGGCATATTTGTGGGATACAGTGAATCATCCAAAGCCTATAGAATCTAAATCCCGGAACAACATAAGATTGAAGTCAGCAGAGACGTAACCTTCAATGAAAAGATGGCTTTCAAGAAATCCATAAAAGAAACTATAGAAGAATAAGAATATGAAGAGCCTAAAGAAGAAAGCACATGTCTTCCAGAAAGTCAGAATGAATAAACAGAACAACTTAATCATCTAATGCAACCATGTGAACCTATTGAATCGGTCATTGTACCCAAAACCAAGAAACGTCCAGCTTGGCTTGAAGCTACTCTACAAGAAGCAGAAAGACTCAAAGCCCCAAGTGGCACCTTCAAAAAAAGCAAAAAGCCCAAAAGATTCTCCAGCTATGCAACATGTATGACAAAGCTTCTAATGAACAACCCACCACATTTGAAGAGGCAGCTTAGAAGAAACAATGGAAAGAAGCCATGACAGAAGAACACCAGTCCATCATGAAAAATTATGTATGGGAAATTGTGCCTAAACCCAAAGAAAAATCAGTAGTAACTTCAAAATGGGTCTATAAGATCAAACATGCAGCAGACAGAAGCGTGGACAAATACAAAGCAAGGTTCATAGCTAGAGGGTTCTCCTAAAGGAGGGAGAAGACTATGACGAGACATTTGCTTATGTTACCAGATATACTTCTGTTCTAAGACTTTTGCGACCATTGTTTTGATCAGAGGGTTCTTTCGGATTCATCGCATAGGTTTTATGATTTTCGAGGGTTCAAGTATTTATATACCTGTTATATTCTTTTTTCCTTCATTTTTCACAAACGCTTTCCTGATGATGGACCACACTAGTTTGGTCCGAAACGTCGAAAATCATAAAACTTATGCGATGAATCCGAAAGAACCCTCTGATCAAGATATACTTCTATTAGAGCCATTATGTCTCTTGTTGCTTCCATGGGATGGAGTTTACATCAGATGGATGTAAAGACAGCTTTTCTCAATGGAGCAATTGAAGAAGAAGTATACATTAAACAACCTCAAGGATTTGAGGTACACTCTAGAGACACTCATGTTTGAAGATTAAAGAAAGCCATGTATGGACTCAAGCAAGCTCCAAGAGCTTGGTATGCCAGAATAGACAGCTACTTAACAAGACTTGGTTTCTCCAAGAGTCATGCAGATCCAAATCTCTACTACAAAGTCGTGAACAATGCACCTATGATTCTACTACTATATGTCGACGATTTATTCTTGATAGGTGAAGAGCCTCTCATCACCAAGTGTAAGAAGGAACTAGCTTCTGAGTTTGATATGAAAGATCTTGGTCCCATGCATTATTACTTGGGACTAGAAATATGGCAAAAGCATGGTGAAGTATTACTTGGACAAGGAAACTATGCAGTGAAGATTCTTCAGAATTTTGGAATGATGGATTGCAAATCCATGGACACTCCTATGACCACAGATATAAGAAAAGTAAGAGACTCAGATTTTGATCCAATAGACCCGTCCCTATATCGACAATTGATTGGGTCATTGAGGTATTTAGTGAATACTCGACCAGATATTTGCTTTGTTGTAAACACCCTAAGCCAGTTCCAGGTGGAACCCAGACATGAGCATTAGATAGCTGCAAAGCATGTTCTAAGATATATTCGTGGGACGCTAAACTATGGTTTAAGATATACCTCATCCATTGATATACATCTTCAAGGATTAACAGATTCAGATTGGGCAAGGAGTGCAGAAGACAGAAGGAGTACTTCAAGGATATGTTTCAACTTGGGCTCCGCCATAATATCTTGTGGCAGTAAGAAAGAAAAGTTTGTCGCACTCAGCACAGCAGAAGCAGAATATATCGCAGCATGTGAGGCATGTACAAAAGCAGTATGGCTAAGAAAGTTGATTTCTGGATTATTTGAATAGGTTCAAGATTCGACCATAATATACTGTGACAATCAGAGTTGTATAAGGCTATCCGAACACCCAGTGTTTCATGAACGATCGAAACACATTGAGATCAAATACTACTTTATTCGAGATAAAGTCCAGGAAGAAGAAGTGAAGCTCCAGTATATCTCCAAAGATGAGCAGACAGCAGATATTTTGACAAAGCCTCTGTCCAGGAGAAAGTTTGCATACTTATGGGACAAGTTGGGGATCGTGGAGATAACTCCCTTAGCTGAAAGGGAAGAGACGGCTCTCCAGGTTGGGAGGGAGCACTGATATATCATTGATTTATGGACAGTCATTTTCCAGTTTGGAAAATGGTCCAGGATGGGTAGTTCCTTTCCAGTTCAAAAAGTGGTTTGAGATTTTCTAACGGACAGGCATTTTCCAGTTCGGAAAATGGTCCAGATCGGACAGTCATTTTCGTAATGAAAATGGTCTGATAGATTGCTAATGTACCATAGACAGTGATTCCCCTTGTGGCCAATGTGGGGGAATGGTCTAGGACAGTCATTCTTCTTGGCAGTCACTTTTAGTAGTGGTCAAGTAGAATGGTCCGCCTCGCTGAGCAATCATTCTTTCGAAGTTCACAGTTGTGAGCAGTTTCGAAGAATGGTTCGTTTTGAAGGTTAGTTCAGGACAGTCATTTCCTTGGGAAATGGTCCGGACAGTCATTCCCTAGGGCAAACTCATTCTCTCTAGGTTGCACTATATTTAGTGCCGGAGGAATGGTCCAGGTTCAGCAATCAGGGACAGGCATTCCCTAGGGCAGACTCATTCTCTCCAGGTTGCACTATGATTAGTGCCGGAGGAATGGCCCAGTCAGGTGAATGGTCCAGGCTCAGAAATCAGGGATAGTTATTCTTCCATGCTTGGGAAGAATAGTCCAAATAGCCCATGGTTGATGCTTTTACTGTATGAGGGCAAATGCTCTTCCAGATCTCATAGATGTGAGTAGAAGAATGGCCCAGATGACTCAACTTGTATCATGATATTGTTTATGCAAGTTGATATCAGATGATATCACTGTTGTAGAGACTATACGTCTCTAGAAAGTAGTTGTATACTACTGTGGTGGATGTGTTCCACTGATTGTGACTATGTGTCACTGGTTAGTAGTCGTGTGCTACTTGGTATGGTTGTGTACCACTAGATAGTAGTTATGTACTACTATGGATAGACACAGTTGTGTTCTATCAAATGACATTGTACTGATTGTCATGGAGATTATCTAGTTGGATAATGTTGACGGTGCTCGTGACTTGATCATGAGATCGCACGTGTGGCTATGATGATGTTACTGGTTGAATGGTTTGTTTGTGCTCAAGACCATTGCCTTTTATACCTCCCTAGCTAGGAGGGTGTTGATATTATGGTAGTTGCAGGAGGTATTAACCTCCACTTGTGACCTTTGATGAGATTAGAATATTCCAGGAAGCAAGAAGAACCCTAAAAGACTTGAACATAACCCTAGAAGTAAAGTAGGGTAAAGAGGATATTTTATATTGAGTCTTTAGCCTCCAGAAAGAGAAGTTGGCCCAGACAGCCTGGAAAGAGCAGTATAAATATAAGGCACCAGAGCTCATTTGATACACACAAGTCGCAACTGCAGAAATCCAGTAGTGCGCAAGTCTGGGGAGCAACTGCAGCTGCAGTTACTGCAACTTGTAATTTCGATCTTTCTGGGTCGAACTTTCTTATCAGTCTTGGTTAACTTTGCTTGGTGCATTAGCCTTGGTTGGCTATTGAATTGCTACCGGAATTCTTCTCTCTGTCAAGGTCAAGGTGCTCGGGGGTGGCATTCGTGCCTATGGTTGGGTGACAATATTGCTATATTGTCTATGGTTAAACGAGCACACCCACTTTTCTAACAAACATGACCTTGGATAAAACCCCCTCAGGGAAAACCAATTTGGAATGAAAGTATATATAATGATGATCTTAAGTAGTGAATACAACAAATAAGTTAATACAATGGAAACTGATACAATAGCAACTCCTCATGAGATGCTTTGGAGTGCTAAGAAAAAAAATGTGCCCAAGCTTAGTGTGCCCTCTTCCCTTGCTCTATCCACTGAAGTGATGCACCCTCCTTCCTCCTTGGTCCAATGAAGAATCCCTTCCACACAAATGTACTCTCATGTGTCTCCTCCAACATGAGCCAAACAAATCTGAGATAGCACAAGTCCTTCTATTACCTGCTAGTGGTGCACCCTCCTCCAAGCAATAACCAATACCAACAAATAATGAGGACCTAAGCCTCCATGAGCCCTCCATGAAAGATGGCGCCCAAGCTCCCTTCTCTCAATGCTTCCATTCTCATCCTCTTTTCCTTCTCCAAACTCTCTTGGTGAACATATAAGTAAATAAGCCTCCAAATGCCTTATGCGCCCTTCTTAAGGAATCATAAGGAAACCTAAAAGGGGGATGGCTAGGATCATCCCAAGCCATCCCTAATCAATGGTTGAGATCTCTCAAAAAGAATCTCAACTCAAAACCCACTTTGGGTTAAGTTTCCATAGTTCACTTTATGTCCCCCAATTCACCCACAAAGTGAATTAATAGTCACTTTTCACTCAAGTGACAAATTTCACCCTTTTGACTTAGGAAAAAGTCAAAGTGAAATTAGACATAAAGTATAAGGCACAATGGATCAAATATTTCCCTCTTGTGGTTAGAGACCCACAACCACAAGGAGACCACTTTCCAAGGTACCCAAATCTCAACAGAAACACCCCATCTTGACCAAATAACCAAGACCCCATTGACAAATTCTAGTACCTATTAACTCTAATTTGACCCACAACAAAAATTTGCCACTTCTCTACTTGGAATTCTAATCATAACAAAAGTCTAAGCACATCAAACTGCATCTCTCCTTTCCTACATATAGGGAAAGAGCTTCCATCAAATTATCTAGTCATTTAGAAATTCAAAATTTATGTTGACAAATGTCATATAGTTGCGTTGTTTACAAAGAGACGGTCCTTAAACATTTTGAGTTACAATCAAAGAATGCCATATTTAAAGCACAACTACACAACTCTTCTATCTTTTGAAAAAGATAAGTATAGGCACTTCTAACTAATCAAAATTTAAACTTTGTACAAGGCACTCAACACCAGTGTTACACTTATCGCAATATTATCGAAATTATCACGATAATATCACCAAAACCAACCTCGGCGATAATATCTTTGTACAACTCCCTTCATCCAAAAAGTGTTAAACTTAGGCACTCCACTCATAAGATGCAATAGTAACCTTCTTGAGTCCTGCCTCCTAGTGTAAGTGTACACTTTCTCATCATCTTGTGCATGCAAGGCTTGTTGTTCCTCCTTGTGGCTCACCTGTATATTATGGATAGCTCCACCCTCCTCATCATCTGTCTCTTCCTCACTGTCAAACACCACTTCTATATAGTGAATTGTCCCTTTGCCCAAACACCTATGACCTGACTGCCATGGTTCTTTGCAGGTGAAGCATAATTGCTTCCTTCCTAACTCTCTTCTTGTGGCTTCATCTAACTTCCCCTTGCCTTTGTCAATCTATTTAGTGTTGTGGCCCCTTGTAATGATTGGGGGTCTAGGTGTGAACTTGTTTTTGTTAGCTGCCCCAACTAGATCTCGAGTGCGCTCAATGGCATCCTGTAAGGTTACAGGCTTAAAATCCTTAACCTATCCTCTCACAGGTTCGGTTAGTCCCTCTATATACATCATTAGTAATTTGGATTCTGACACATCAAGAACCATAACCGACACTCTCTAAAACTCCTCAATGAAGACTTCAGCTAATCTTGTCTGCCTAATCTGTATGAGCTCCCTGAAATGAAGTTATGGATCCTCTATGTCAAACATGTCAATGAGTCTTTGGGTGAAGTCACAATAAGAAGTGACATGCTCATGTCCCAAGGTGGTCATCCCATGAAACCACCAATCATGCGCCTTGCCCATCAAGTAAAATGTTGCAAACTTGATGGCATTTCCTTCATCCATGGTATTCAATTGGAAATAAGCATCCATCTTTTGCACCCATGTCATGGCTGAGATTTGATTTAATCCATCAAAGGTTGGCAACTCCATTCTTCCTACCTTGCGCCCTAGCTCATTGTCTCCTCTATAACGATCCTTGGATTTTCTTTTCAGCTTGAGGTGGAAATACTCCCCCATGGAAACCTTTCTCCTGAATCCCACGCTCATGGTGTTGTACTCCCTTTCTGCAGTCTCGCATTCATCCCCTAGACTCTCATGATTCAAGGCATTGGTGTCCCTTCGTTGTGCATCCAAAAAGGTAGGGACGTACGGTCTAGGAGTAGATCTGCTAGCTGTGTGAGAATGGGTTGGTATACCTTCAATTGGTCTATGCCCTTCTGCATGGCCTTTATGTATGGACTCCTCATGATTCCCATTTCCCCCATGAGACCCACTAGCATCATGAATTCCACCAAATAGGGGTGGATCTTTACCATGTCTTTGCTCCATCAAATACTGAGAAAGAATACCCTGCTGTTTGCTCTGTTCCTCCATTAAGGCTATCATTTTGTCCTGTCCTCTTTGGAAATTTGCAAAGGATAGTTTGACTTCTGCCTGCCCCAAGGATAAATGGTTTTGCATCTCCTCTAGGTTGCGCTGCATAATAACCCGGTTGTTCTGTAGTGCATCATTCATTATTTGAGTCAACCTTTCAGCCAAGAAAGTTGCCTCTTTTGTGTTGTATTTTTTGTCTCATGAGTTTCCCCCATACTGACTTCTGTCTCTTCTCCTTCAAGAATACTTGATGCAGGTTGTCCCCCATGACCTCTCCTCCTAGTCATCGGTGTTTTATCACAGGCTGGCACAGGAATTGGCTCTGATACTACTGTAATGTTCCCAAGTTGTTTGCTGCCCGAAACAAGGGTTTTTCTTGCTGATTTTAGGTGCTTTAGTTGTAGGTTTGTTTTAGATTTTCATTTTTCGACATTCTCATGGTTTCACAGCAATATAATAAACACACATAGCGCAGCAAGGAAATGACAAGATACAAAATTCAACACAAGAAATACCAACAACTTCAAATCTGACCTTTATTTAATTAGTAAGTTGATCTCCATACATGGAATCCTCAGATCTGAAATAGTACAGTGAGAATATGAAAGTTGAGGCTAAAGACAATTCCAAAAAGAACACTCTAGAATAGAAGCATGGACCCTCCTGGTCCTCCCATGGTAGCTATACAAGATCAAGTTGTTTCCCTTTAGAAACTCATGCTGCTGGAAATGACTGGTGCACACTTTTTTGGCTGTAACAGATCCTGATGAGTATGGCCCTCTAAATATTGGCCTCAAACCCTTGCAAACCCCTGCGGGAAGATGGATCTGGTACTAGCAAGGTGATAGGGAAGATCTCTGAACTGTCGCTTCACTGAATAGCCTCCAAACAATGAAAATCCTAAGGACAAGTGGGCCCTTCTTCACCTGTCACGCCCAGCTCTGCAAATAAATGATTAGGCTGAAAATAGGAGCCAATGTCCTATAAGAAAAGGCGCTCCCAGGGTAAGGGTCACTTCTGCGACAAGAAAAACCCTATGTTACCAGATCCGTCGACCCCGGGGGATGGGTCCATGTATCCCCGGATCAAAACCGGATCCGGATTCGGATCCGCTTTGACCCGCCGAGGATCCGTTGTATAAACGTTTCATCAGTAGCGGAGATGGATCCCTCCATAGCGTTTTGTATTTCAAGTGAGCTGTAAGTCGAGGGTCAGCTCAATTCGAGCATTGAAATTTGAATATATTAACTATGCGCCATGATTGTCAAAGATGGATGTGGGAATGTATCTGTCCCAAACCAGTTTCAATGCTGTCTCTGAGTGTCGGGCCCGCCTTCCTTATTTATTACCGCAAATATCTAAGAGGGTCGCGACATGGCCCACCATCCTTATCTATTTCTGGTAATGGTGAAGAGGGTCACCAGAGGGTATGGTTAGGAGGATTGTGACATGGTTAGCACACGATATGTTTACTACAGTGTATGTATTTATTACATATCATAAAAAAAAGTTTTATAAATATATAGTTTATATTATTGCATAAAAGTTATATATATTCGAATTCAGTTGGTGATGGACTCTGCGATCGATCGCTTTCCTGCGGTCCACGACTGCGATTAACCCTAAAGGTCCACCATGGAGAAGGTGCCAGAACACGTGGCCGCTAGAAGACAACAACCTAGTGGGGAAGGTTTAGGTCTGGGGATCCATGCAGAGGAGGAAACCACTCTCAGTCAGATTCTGCACCAGACTCCCGATGCAGTTATACCTACCCACACTGGTAAGTCGACCCCCTCCACATCACCTTCAAGGAATGATTTTTATGATGGTTGCTTCGGGACTTTTCCCGAGTTTTTTGCTTCTTGTCATCTGGACCCTGAAGGAGGTATTCCTTCCTCTCTTAGCCCTCTGGATGGCCTAGCCTTACATTGGATCTCTCGGGCAAAAGGAGGGTTTATCCTCTCTTCGCCCCCTACCAGTCCAGAAATCGATGAGTGTGGGTTATTACCTTGTGGTTCAAAGGTCTGCCCAGACACGGGCAAGAAAAAAGGTAGCGGAGCGTGTATATACACTCGACTCATAGGTTTTTCGGAGGACCCGACCAAAACTATTTCCTCCAAGGGATTTATCTCAGCCCTCCTTGACGTTGAAGAGAAAAGGCGTTTTGTCCAGAACATAGGGGGTTTCTCACCGTTAACTCAAAGGTCTTCAGTCAGCCCGAAAGGTTCTTGGGAACAAAGGGGAAAACCAGTGCGGGGCAAAAACAGAAGAGAAAAGGTTTAAAATCCAAAGGGAAAGTGGGGAATCTTATGCTCGGGGAAGAGGTAGGTATGAACTTGGTCATTCAATTGGCAAATCAGACCTTGGTCGAGAGGGCTAGCGGCAGATCCTTTGCTCTCAGACCATCATTGAGTGGGCGCATTCGGCTTGGAAAGAACATCTTGGATATGTCCCAGAGATCATTGAATTAAGAAAGAACCGGTCCGCCTTCAACTTTCTTCAACCTGATCATGCAAAATGGGTTCTGGGCAAAAATTGGAGTGTCAACAACTCCCCTCTTTTCTTAAAGCCCTGGAACCCTCTTTTTGATGCTAGCAGAGAAAAGTTGGACAAGATCCCATTTTGGGTCCGCCTACCAGCACTACTGCTACAGTTTTGGACTTTGGACTACTTAAAAGCCATTGGAAATTTCTTGGGTGAGTTCTTAGAAGCAGACCTATCCTTTGAAGAGACAAAACAAAGGAAAGTAGCAAGGATTCTAGTCAACTTAAATGTTAGAGAAGGACTAGGAGAGGAAATTGATTTAAGCTGGGGAAGCTTTACTCATTCACAAATTTTGGATCGTGAAAACGTTTCGTTTAGATGTCGTCGGTGCCATCAATATGGGCACCTTGTGATGAATTGCCATCTGCCTCTAAGAACTAGAGGAAGAACTTTTTACAGTGTTAAAGGGAAGAAAGTGAATCAGGAAGAGAGTAGTCGGCACATAGAAAGTACAGATGCAGAAGCTCAGGCTACAGCGGTCATAATGCATCCATCAGTTGCTCCCAAAGATCCTTGCCAACGAGATTGCTTTGTTTCTCTAGGAGGAAGGGCGAAGGAAGGATTCGGGCCTACAAGCCTTATCAATGTTGGATCGGGAAGCACAAGGACTCTGGTTACGAGTAATCCTTTACCCTTTTCTCCCCCTATTACTGTTTTAATTAAAAATCTGACTCTAGAAGGCAATGAGTGGTTGGAGGCTCTTAAAAATCTGTCTATAAATACCGGTCTACTACACATGCTCAGAGAGGCTCAGACCCCTATAAGAAAGGTTCTCCCTCGGGTGACCCCTATAAGGAAGGGCTGAGACTCTGTTGTACTGAAGACTACTCTTCGTCTTCCTCTCTCTCCACCGAGACTACGACTTCTAGTTATTTTCTAAAATCACAGAAGGAAACCTTACCCTCGAGAGGGCTGGGAAAGGAAGTAATCTTGTCCTTTGAAAGAGGAGGTTGTGGGAGAAAATCATTGATTTCAAAAGCACAATCCAAAGCCAAGATAGACCTTTTGGCCGAAAAACAACAATCAATTGAAAGGGCACTTAGAGCAACGAGGCCCTGGGGAAGGGTTCTGGGATGAAGTGCATGTCCTTCAACTCTAGGGGTTTGGCAAGTGCCCTCAAAAAACCATCCTTGAAAAGGGTCATCTCTTCAGAACACCCTGATATTTTACTCCTACAAGAAACCATGGGAATAGGTGAAGAGGTAAAATCTTGTCTAGAGCAGCTCCTCCCTGGTTGGAAGTTCAAAACTTTGGATGCCTTGGGAAGATCTGGGGGTTTGGCAACAGGATGGAACACTCAGAAAATTCAAGTCTTAAATACCTGGGGTTTGGATTCAGGTCTTGGTATTACTATTTTGGCTCCGGAATTAAAGGAATTTCTTCATATCATTAACGTCTATGGACCTTATCAGAACAAAAAACCTTTCTGGGACTCTCTCCTCGCAAAATCCTTCCTAAGAGATCTTATGATTTTAGGGGGAGATTTAAACCTCTCGCTGGAGCCTTCAGAAGTGTGGGGGGAACATGCTAGGTCTGACCCTTTGGCTGAATTTTTCAGTCAAAAATTTGTTGAATGCAATTTAACGGACCTTGACCCCATCTTGCTCAAACCTACCTGGAAAAACAACAGGGTAGGGATTGAAGGAGTCGCAAAAAGGTTGTGACCGCTTTCTGATAACTGACTCCCTTCTGGAAAAACAACTAGCTATAAAATAGTGGATCGGATTTGGGGGTATCTCTGATCATTACCCGATCTTCTTGGAATACAGACAGGGAACAAAAAAGCCAGCCAGCCCTTTCAAATTTAACAAGACATGGTTGGAAGATGACTCCTTTCTTGGCCTTATAAAAGAAAATTGGATACCCTTTCAACAGGACTGCCCTCAGTCAACCTCCTTTCAGTTTGTTGAAAACCTGAAAAGGATCAAAGAGGTAGTAAAACCCTGGGCCACCCAAAAAAGGAAAAATGAGGACAAGGAACTAAAAGATATTGAACTGGAGCTACAAAGATTTTTTGAAGAAGAAGGGGGGGGGGGGATTGCTACTATGGAGTCAAAAATCAATCTACTACTTCTGGAGAAAAGAAGGAACAAACTACTCAAGGAAAAGGAAGACTCTTGGAGATTAAAAAGTAGAGTTATCTGGTTGGAAAGTGGAGATGAGAATACAAAGTTTTTCCAAGCTTTTGCCGAAGGAAGAAGGAATGTCAATACCATTTGGAAGCTGAAGGACTCTGCAAGAAACATGGAAAACACTTTTGAAGGTACGTCAAGACTAGGGAAATATTACTTCCAAAACCTTTTCAAAGTAAAGACTCAAGCATCTATAGAAGAAGTGGTACAAGTGGCTGAATTTTTTCCCAAATTTGTACATCAAGCAGACAATCGACTCGTGATGGAAGAAGTAAAAAAAAAAGAACTCTTGGAAGTTCTTCACATCTTTCAAAAAGACAAAAGCCCAGGTCCAGATGGCTGGAGTCGGGACTATTGAATTCTTCCTGAGCTGTTATGAGATTTTAGGACAGGAATTGCTAAAGATGATAGAGGACACTAGGATTCCAGGCCGAATACCACAAAGTCTAAACTCTAACTTCTTAGCACTTATCCCAAAGACAGATAATCCGAATACATTGGATGAATTTCGACCAATCTCACTTTGTAACTGTGCCTATAAAATTATTTCAAAAGTAATTGCAAGAAGGGTAAAAAGAATAATCTCAGAGAAAATCTCGGAAGTGTAATATCCCTGATCCAGTTGATCAGGATATCTACTACTGAACTACGATTTGGCTACCGAATATAATACTCTGGGGGTTTCTGACTGTGTTTGAGTAACTGCGTGAATATGATCAATTGTTTTTGCATGTGTTGAAATATCCATGATCCCGCTGATCAAGATATTTGCTATTGATCTAATGTTCTGTCTTGCAGATTTGATACACTGGGGGGGGTTTGGATGCATTTCAGTTGTATGTTTGAGATCTTGATGGTTATTGCATGTGCATGTTGGTTATTGCATGTGCATGTTGTGTATTTATGGTTTAAACAGCATATAAGGATGCATGCAAAAGTAAAGAACAACAAGTGCTCAATAACATGTATTATACGACTCAAGCATGGAAATACAATAGCATACTGGAAATATAGAATATAATCATCAGCTAGATCTCATGGATCGTCACTGGAATACAAGCAAATAACATCAAAATCCTCGTGATCAGAAGATGATAGTAGATTTGATGCATGCACGGATAGATTGGCAAAAATATGTGATTCCGAAGAAGTACAGTAACCGCTATCAGCTAGAAAACTCGTCCGGAAGAATAGACCGTCGGAATGCGCTGGAAACTGCTCCAATAGAAGTGCCCTGGCCTCTAGACTTAAATGGATGAGTCTCGGATCTCGGATCTGGTCTCTGAGGCACTGGATCTGGATCCCTGGGGGGTTTGTGCAACTCCTGGGACACTGGATGCGACCCAAAGGATTCCACCAACGAAATTTGTTGTTATAGGGCTCAAAACTATTGTCTCCCCAAATGCGGAACTCAATCGAAGGGGTTTCCCTGGATCTGCTCTGATACTCTGCATGCAACCCCAAATGTTTGTCTGGAAGAGTTGCGCCCTAAATTGCTGGATGGTGCGCTCTGAATGATTCCACCGTCAAAATCTGATGGGAAGTGGCTCAATCTAAGTGACCTGGCTGGATCTCAACTAGGTCGGAAGGAAAATGTAATCAGAGCTCTGTCCTCGTGCAGCTCCACAAACCCTCAATATGACTTGCGCCCTCACTGGTTGAGTTGCGCCCCCTGTAATTGGATGCTCCTGAGTGTCACGGTGAAATACCTGGATGGTATCTCCGATGGGCTAGGGTGTGTTTCTCAACACCGAAACAGATCAATGGTTGTGGTTTCCTCCAAAAATCCACAAAACAGTAAAGTTGAATCCTCTCCTCCTCTGGGAACTCTCAACATCAAATCATAACAATGCATAATGAGGAATTAGGTCAAATTCCTCCCTTTATACCATTCCCAA
>JASDQU010107927.1:128906-143877 GCA_032191745.1 Picea mariana | reverse complement strand
TTTTGTTTCTGCATTTGTTTTATTTTATTGCTCCACGGTCCTGTTTTTCTAACAAACCTTCTGTGTCTTTGGAAGGTATCTCTATATTTTTCAACTTACCTTTGTTATTTTCTTTATTTTGTATATTAGTTTCAAACCCTGGAGGGGGTCCTTGCTGTTCTGGCGATTGAGTCAAAATTTCACCCTGTAAACTCTTAGGTAGGCAACTTCGCCTATGGCTTTGAAAATATGTGAAACCAGTCTGTGAGTCAGGTGTCAAGGCCTGGACTCTATTCAATACTTCTTCATATGACTTAACATCTTTAAATATATCATCATAAATAGATACTTCATGTTCATATGCCTTTAGATTACAATGTATGAAATGCCTACTTATTACTTGGTAGGGATCATATTTTCTGTGCTCAATATTTACTAATTTCACTTCTTCTAAAGACTCAACATGTACCTTGGAATGGCCTAAATTGGATAAAGGAAATTTCCCAATATGAATAGGGAAAGATGGCCATGATTTCTTCTGAAGTGCTTTTAATTCTAATCCAACACCTCCCTTTACTATCTGATAATCTACTTCCCTGCACACTAATCTATCTGGTAGGAATTTAGGGAGTGCGTGAGGGGGAATAGAACAACCATAAACCCTAATGTAGGAAAAATTTTCCTCAATAAACCAGTCGGCAACTGTTTTAATACTTTCTATGATTTCATCAGAAATGCGAGGGGGTTCGCATCCAAAAAAGAATTTGTGCATAGGAATAATGATAAAATGACAAACCTCGTAAAATGCATCTTTAGCATTTTCTTCCCAAAGGGCCGCGTGGTATTTATGAATGGGTTTTGGATAGGTGATGCTCCAACTCCAATTCATTAATGGAAAGGGAGTTATAAAACAGATTGCATCCATAATGTAAGCAGGCATATAAAAAGCTACTGGTTGTCCCTTTGATTTGGCTGCTTTGTAGTTTAAAACTTCTTTTGTTAGATTATCCGTTAAAATCTTATGCCAGTTAAAACCATTTCCTACTGAAGCTTCCTCTAAAAAGGGCACCTAGTCTGCATGAAAATGACAGGGATATTTTCTCCCGAAAAGTCTACATAAGATAATGGCTATATAAACCATGTATTCATTTAAGGAGGCTGTAGCATAAATCCCATGAGCATTATCCCTAAACTTTGCTTCATACCTCGCCCATCCTCTAATCATATCGGGATATGTCTGGTCTGCCTCAATACATTCTTTTCTCTGAAACGCAGCTAAGAATTTAACATTAAAAGTATGTTTATGATTTGGCGAGAGTTTATACATTACTTGAATGTGCTCTGGTCTGAATGAGCCGACGATAGCTCCTTGCTAGTTTAGAATGCTCTTTTTTGGGATATCGACCTTATCCATAGCCCAGCTGATCATATCAGTGTATGCCACGAGCCTTGGACGCGCAACAATCTTATGAAGCTCTGACTCAACTATGTCCCAGAAATGATTATTTGAGTCAGGATGAGCATTCTCTAACTCATATTCCAATAAATATGAGATTTGAGTCCAAGATTTAATATAATCTATAGCATGTGGAGTGGTATCGGAGATAATATCTCCTTCCTGTGCATCTTCATTTTTCTTCGGTACCTTTCTGGGTGCCATGAATTCTGTGTTTAATTGAAAACCTGTCACAGAAAAATGGATGAATGAGCTCAACTTAGAATGAAAACACAGACATTTGAATGTTTGTTTTGAATATATTTAAAAAATGATAATATGTGCACAATTGTCACTAATTAAAAGCTCTTAATGGGGAAGATTTTTTACTGAGATATGCTTTGAATGTCCGTATTCAAGTACCTTCGGGTTTTGAAGAAAACGAGAAACCTACTTAATTGGCAAGCGAAACATAAATGAACTCCTAAGAATGATTACCATTAATCTTATTTTTAAGAAAAAGTTAATTAATGTTAATCATAGTTTAAAGCTAAAACTATGTTTTTCGGTGTTTCGGAATTCCTGATATCGAGAGGTATGTGCTTGATGAAAAAAAAAAACGATTTCCAAAAAAGCGAAATCGCGAAATCGCGATGATTTAATTAAGATTAAAACACTTTTAGCACGTTAATTTAATTATGATTAGACTTTTTTGGGATTTTGGAAATCAGGATTTCGGGAAACATGATGACAATAGACGTGCTCTCATAGAACCATGAATCCCGAAATCGTGACATAATTATTTTAACCCTTAACCTTTATTAGAAGATATTAAATTAATTCATGTTTTTAAATTAAGATTCCAATGTTTAGGGAAATCGGGTATCGGGGTTTCATGATTCAATTTGCATCAAAGATTTGTTTGCAGGAAACCCCGAATCCCGAAAATTCTTTAAAGTTTAATTTAAAAAATCGTAAATTTAAATTTCAACACGTTTTAAATAATTTTCAAATAAGCGTCGGAAAATTATATATTTGTAAACCTTTTTTCCGTTAATTATCCAAAAAACAATTAATAAAAAAGGTATCGTGAATTTAAAAATGGCGAGACTCTTGTTTTAAGAAAGTCGAAACCCGAAAAACACAAAAATAAAAATCTAGGTCTTAAGGATAAAAATTTAAGATCTGTTTCAACATAGGCTCCAACTAGGGACCTCATCTCCCTGTGGGACGAGGAGAACATGTAGACTTAGTGCCTTCATTGGGTAAATGGTGTCAAGAGTTTAACACTGCTAAAACTGCTAAAGGAGAGGAAAAAAAAAATTCTTTTCAACTTTTAAAAATCTTTTCATAACTTCTTATCTGTTTTAAGCTCAGTTGTAGTCTTCTTCATAATATTCTCCTTCTTGTTTTTAATTTAAGTTAGTATTAGGATGATTAGAAAAATCTTAGGAAACTCAACAGATTTGTAAATTCTGGCTTGCATCAATTGAAATAAAATTTATAATTTTAATTGGGGATCTCTATCTTGACTTAAGATGAATATCCAATATTGAAAAAACTGATAACTAGAATAGAGTGATAGATAAGTATGACAACCTTATAGACACTTCAGATATAGCTTCACTGCCAATGGGCTTGTTCAGTACCCCGATGAAGTTATCTTTCCCTTTTTACTGAATTTCCTTTCATCGCTTCGAGTGCTAATTATATATTTATACTCAGATATTGCTTCACTGCCAGTAGCCATGTTCAGTACCCTAGTGATGTTATCTGTTTCTTTTATATTAGACGAGGGCAATCATTTAAATGAATTTCCTTTCATCGTCTTTTGGACTAGATGGGGGCAATCAAATATGAATTTTCTTTCACCATCTGTCTTATGTTTAGCTTATAAATACGAAGCATGGGTAATTAGTGATACTCAAAATATCAGGGGTGGTTATCTCTGTAAAAATTTACAATAGAGGTTTTTCAACCAATCTAGACGAATCTTTTCTCAACTTTCAAAACCCCTCAGTCTGTAGAGAAAAAGGGAAAGATTATTTTCAGGGGTTTTCTTTTGAGAAAGCTTAAATCCTCAGACAAACTGTTAAGAAACCTAAGAGAGTCATAATCAACCCAAAATAACCACTTTTAGTCAGAGAATAGGAACTATCAAGACTGGTCTTACTTAATTTAATCATTTGTTGATTTCAAAAGTTAATACATAATCTTTTCTACTTCAATGAGAAAGCCTGAAAATGTGAAAGATAGTATTGAGGGTATAAAAGGAGATGTCCAACGATCTACAAGCCAGAAAACATAGGTTGTGATTTCAAAAATAACTTTTTGGACTCTTTTCTCAAAAAAAAACAATTTACTTCGAAAAGCCTTTAAACTTGTTCTAAGTGAAACCCTTAAGGTCGAAGTATTAAGAACAAAACTTTTATTTACCTATCATCTTACGGAATAATCAACGCAAAAATTATATATGTATATATTTTTATTTATTTATTATTATTATTATTATTTATTTTTTTTGGATAAAAACTTAACTAATTTTTACTTTACTTTTATTTATTTACAAAATGAAAATAGATTTTCTAAAATGAAAAACAAAATGGTATATATAATGAAAATTTCTGTAAATTAATTATTCCATATAATGTTTTAAAAAACGCCCATTAATAGGGGCATTCAAAATCTTACCATCCAAATTTTCAAGAAAAAATGAATTTTTTCCTTGAGGAGATGCTACCTTAAAAGGTCCATACCAAATATGATCGAATTTACCATTTTTTCCTGAATCCTCTTTTTGAGCATCCCATCTCAAAACCAGATCTTTGGGGAGAAAATTCCTGTCCTTGGCTTTACGATCAAATAATTCCTTCATGTCATCCTGGTACTTCTGCAACTTTTCGTCCACTACAGCCCTATGCTACTGAACTTCAATCAGTTGATTTATCCTTCTTATGAGAGGATTTGGTTCTTCCTTCTCATCTTTCCATAGTTTCATCACAGGAAGTGCTAGGTTTATGGGCAACACTACATCTATTCCATATACCATTTGAAAGAGAGAAGTACCGATAAACTTTTTTGTGCCTATACAGTTTGCCCACATAGCATATTTTAAATGCAAATGCCAAGACTTTTTATTTTCGTTTAACACTTTCTTGATTATACTGATTAAGCTCTTGTTTGAAGATTCTGCCAGACCATTTCCCTGAGGATAGTATGCTGTGGAATGACCCAGCACAATATTATATTTCTGGCAAAAGATGACCATTGCCATAGATTTAAAAGCTAGTGCATTGTCTATGACTATCTTTCTGGGACAGCCAAACCTAGACAGGATATTTTCTTCTAAGAAGTCTATAACTACTGAATCAATAGCCTTCCTTGTTGGAATAGCTTCCACCCATTTGGTGAAATAGTCTGTAGCGGTCAAGATCCATCTGTGTTGAGCACTAGAATGAGGATTAATTTCACCTATGAAGTCTAGTCCCCATTGTTGAAAAGGAGCTTCTGTCTTGACTAGGACCAATGGCATCACAAGTAGTTTATGTTTTCTTGCAAAAAATTGGCAAGGTCTGTAAGCTCGTACCTTAGCATTGACATCTGGGAAAAGTTTAGGCTAGTAATAACCAGCCCTCAGGATTTTATATGCTGTATCCCTCCAAGCGTGGTGTCATCCATAGACTCCTTCATGAAATTGATCTATAACTTTTTCTGTTTTCGACTCGACCAGACAGACCAAGAGGAAACCAAGTGGGTCTTTCCAATATAATCGTTTTTCGGAAATACAGTATTTAACTACATGCAACTTTAGCGTTCTAGCTTTGGATGGAGATAAGTCAATTGGACATTTCAATGTCAATAAGTATGTTACTATGTCCTTGTACCAATTCGACGACGCGAATTTCTCCTTGATTTTATTTTCGACGATTTGATCCTCGAGTTCATTCACATCTACCCATTCTTCTTCCCCCTAAGAACTGTTTATCCCAAGAGCTTTGAAATTGGATTCAGCTAATATTTTAGCTAAATCTTGTCCCTTTACCAATTTGGTCGGTTTAACCTCCAGGTCGAACTCTTGAATTTTTGCAAGCCATCTTCCTCTTTTACCATCACTGTCTACTTGAACCAAAATATCTTTTACAAAACTAGTGGATACGTATGCAATCACTTTAGAATGTAAAACATAATTTCTGAAAGCTTTCAATGCTTTTACCATAGCATATGCTTGCTTTTCCATTATATTATATTTGAGTTCAGCATCTTGGAGAATTTTGCTAAAGAAGGCTATCAGTTGCTCGAAACCTTCTTCGTTCTTCTGAAGGAGTACAACAGCAAGCATGTGTTCAGAGGCAAATGAAAAAATAAGAAAATCTTTGAGATAATCGAGGCTCGCTAGTACTAGTGCCTCACTTATAACCTTCTTAATATGGAGAAATGATGCTTTATCTTCTGCTGTCCATTTTACTTCACTTTTTTTTCTGAGCATATATGTAATCAATTTCACGGTTTCAGCGAAGTTAGGAATAAATCTTCTCAAGAAATTTATTTTTCCTAAAAATGATTGAATTTCTTTCACATTCCTAGGAATAGTTATTGTATCTATAGCCTCTACTCTTTTAGGGTCAATCCTAATTCCATCTCGAGATACGATGTGACCCAACAACTTGCCTTCTTGCATAGCGAAATGAGACTTCTTAGGATTTAAGGATAGACCAAAGCTGTGACATTTTTCAAATGTCTGTTTGAGATGAATCATATGGTCTTCATCTGATTTAGAAAAAATAGTAAGGTCATCCAAATAGATGACTACAAACTTGTCCCTTTCGCCAACGAAAGCAATATCCATCGAGCATTGAAAAATAACACCTGCATTCATTAGTCCAAACGACATTTTATCGTACATAAACGTGCCCCAAGGAGTAGTAAATGCTATTTTTTCTTTATCAATATCACTCATGGAAATTTGATTATAACCTGAAAATCCGTCAATCATTGACATTCTATTGGCCCCTACTACTTTTTCAAGAACATGGTCCATTTTAGGTAGAGGATAATTATCTTTGAGAGAAGATTTATTAAGATTCCTGAAATCAACACATAGTCTAATTTCCCCATTTTTCTTTATAACCGGGACCAAATTAGCTACCCAATCAGAATATCTTAGGGGTACAATTATCTTAGCATCAAGAAGTTTTTTGTCTTCTTGTTCGATAGCAGGTAATAAAATGGGGTTAAATTGTCGGAGTTTTTGTTTAAAAGGTTTGACACATGGTTTGAGAGGTATTTTATGTTCGATCACAGAAGTGTCATATGTTTTCAGTTCTTCATACGACCATGCAAAAACATCTTTGTATTTTCTTAACAATTCTGTGTATTTATTTTTGTTTTCTGTTGATAAATATTTGGATAGTTTAACCAGTCAGGGGTTTTCTTCAGTTCTTATATTACAATCTTCAGCCTCCTTTGGTTGGGGTTGTAGGGTGGTTTTTGAAGGGATATCATCTTGATTAAAAAGTCTTTCCAAAGAGATTACACCCTTGGGAATTTGGTTGTTCTTGAGAACAAGCATTTGGTGATTTGCAATTTTATCGTGAAATTCTTTAGAATCCTCCCCTTCTTGCATCATCCAAATAGGATCATTTTGATTTTCTTGATCGGTATGCATTTCTACAAATTCATCTAATGATTCTAGAAACTTTCGAAGCTGTTCATCATCTTCAAAAAACTGCCGATGTTGTATGTTATTTTGTATCGCAGGACGATGTCTCATTTGTATATGATATTTTAATTTAAAAGCAGTCGGGGGTGTAAAAGTTGATGCAGCTTTGGCTAAAGCATCATCCTGTTGATTCTCAGATCTTGGGACGAAATGAAAATTCACATATGTGAAGAAGTTCTCGATTAAATCCTAGACACAATTCATATAGGACCATAATCTAGGATGCTTAGCCTGATACTGCCGATTCACTTGTTTTATAATTAACTCTGCGTCACCAAAGACTTCGAGTTTCTTAATTTTCATCCTTCTAGCAGCTTCTAATCCTAGCACTAAATCTTCATACTCGCATACATTGTTTGTACAATCCACATTACACTGGAGCCTATATGAAAAAGGAATAACAAATTGATCATCGAGAGCCATAAGAAGTGCTCCTGCCCCAGCTCCAAGGTAAGATGAAGCACCATCAAAATACATTTTCCATACACCAATAATATATACATTTTTCTCTATTTCTTTTTTTTCAATTTTTTCTTCTATACATTTATCGTCTACATCTACTTCAAAATCGTCATCTATAGATAATATACAATTTCCTAAATCTTGGTTGGCAATATAAACTGGATGATTGTTGGGGTTGTTTGGGTCACCTACAGTAAATGCCAACCTAGTCTCTCTGTAAAGACGAGTGTATTGGCCTCCGAAAACTGGAATTGTAGCATATGTCATATCTAGTTGGAGAGATCCTCCAAGCTTGGCACCCCATGATATAGATAATAGAATACCATACTTTGGGGGAATGTCAGGGACTACTACATCCATAAGAATACTTTTAGCAGGTATTTGAGCCAAACCTACCACTAGGTCTTTAATCATACCTATTCATTTTACTTTCCTCGAATCGAAAGAATATAAGTCACCATAGGGCCTTGTGATTTCAAGACCAAGTTTTTCCATAATTGCCTTTGGCATAACATTGTGGGAAGCTCCAAAATCCAACATACAGCTATGGAGAAGGTGGTCAAACAGAGTTAACGTAATATAGAAAGGAGCCATGATATCTCTTGCACCTTCTATGTGTGGACCAAAGACTAGGATAGGTTTGTCATCCTCTAAGTTAATTGCGTTGGCCTGGTTTTCATTTTCAGAAAAATTAATCATTTTGGCGATTTGTTTTCTGTATATGGGATTTTTAGCTAACTCAACAAGGGGAATAGGAATTTTGATTTTATTTATTTCGCTTTCCAAATTAAAGTTTCCTAGAGCCTTGTCATTTTCGATGTTCGGGGCTTCCATACCTTTCTTTTTAGTTTTTCGTTGAGATGTGAACTTGTTTTCTTTTATAGGAGCTTGTGTCTTCATAGGGAGTGTTCCTACTAGTTCTGATTGTACAGGTTGCGTATCAGTTGTGTTTCTTTTCGCAGACTGTTTATCAACAACTTTTGGAGTTACCTCATCGGTTTTGCTTCTTGGCAAATTATTTTTTGTCAGAACATTTGGGAGACTTTTATTTCTTGGTCTTAAATTATATTTTCCCTGTAGTTAAGCAATAATATCATCTGCAATATCTTGATATGTGAAATCATCAGTCATATTATTGCTAACATGTTCTTCCGATGTACTTTCTTTACTTAAAGATGCTTCGTAATCCTGTCTTGATAAATAAGTTGATTTATTATCATCGCCAAGGTTACTAATATCTTCATCGATTTCTTAAAAATCTCCTAAATCTTCCCCTCCAATGTAGTTTTCACTTTTAAAGGGTGTTGGAATTTTTTGATCTTCAATTTTAATTATTTTCTGTGGTCCCTGAGGATCAGATCACCTTCCCCTGTAAATTTCGGAAAGATTTTCATATAATTCTTGGGGAGATCATGAAGAGGAATGAGAAGAACAAGTGGAGCATATCTAGCAGCTACTTTAGAGAAGATTCTAGGAAGTGATACTTGACCACCTCTAGGGGGACCACCCCCATCTCCAACACCTACTTGTGCAGCCATGGTTAGATTTGAGGCTGAAGTTCGGAAAACATGAGGAGAAGATTCTTGGAAATATGGGGAAGAAACTTTAGGAAATGAGAAAGTATCGAATGAGGGGGGAAGTGAAAGTGATCTTTCAAGAGTTTCCGATGTGTTTGATTGCGTAAAGTCAGGCTGACAAATAGTATATGTAGATAAAAAGACTTGTTTAAGTGATTTTCGTGATTTTAATTTTTTTTCCGGATCGAAGACTGGCGAGGTCTGCTTGCTATCCAGGTTTTTTCAGGTGTTCTTTCGGCTACTAGCCAATTTAGTTATTGTGGAGTCGCCAAGTGAAAAATATTAAGCCTTAGAGGGTTTTCTGTCCTTGTTCACTATAAAAAATAGAACATGTCAATGTCATTCTTCCCAGGGAAAAGATTTGTTTCTTCGTTCCTCGGCAACGACACCAAAATGATGTTGTTCTTGAGTTTATACTTTAAGGCTATAAAGTATACTGTCAAGGCATCTGTAAATATTAAAGGAATAAATTGAGAATAAGATTTCAAAGAAAGATTAAAACAGAATCAGTTTCTCAACTGTCTCTGTCTTGCCTCCTGTTGTTCTTGGATGCTAATGTCTCTCTCAATAGCATCCCATGAACGTTATAACTCAACCCAGTTAGTTGTTGTTTGTAAAATGGTATTAAATAAATTCAAGGCAATATTGGTTTGATCTTGAAGCCCTGGTTCAATGTTGGGTTGTCTGCTACTTGGAATAGTCATGGAGGATAAAACTTTATTTATTTGTAACAGGATTTTAATCAAATGTTACTTCAAATTTTCCAGAGATGAGAACAAGAAAAACAATTTTGAAATCAAACAGTGATGTAAATACATTCAAGGACGTTTCCTGGATTTGTAAAAATTTTAAGAATCATAAAATAACAAATAAACACTACAGAAAAATATGAGGCTTTAATCAAGAAAGAATCTCATATTTCAATAGATATTAATGAAAAAAAAAAATGAGGTTTCTAATGAAAGTTAAGTATTAAGGTACAAAAGATTTACAGGTCCTAATATTACTAATAGCAATTCTAGAGGGAAAACTGTAAATAATTTGACATCCAAACCAATCTGAAATATAAATCAATGATGTAGATAACTTCAAATTGATTATTCGTTAAAAGAACATTCAAAGAAAAGTTCAACAAAGTATGATAAACAGGGTAGAAGGACACATAGCTACAAATTTGTAGGATCGAGAATCTTGTTTGTGATCTATATTCTGATGTATTTGAAAACTGATATTACAAAAATGGCTCTCTCCAAAAATTCTGAAGCATTTTCTTAGTCTTAAGAAACTACATTTATACATTTTCATCAAAACTTTCTCGTCGGTGACTAACCAACTTCCTAATATTACGGTTACATAAAAGTAATGTCAACCGTTTACAATTTCTTTCTAATTTCTAATTACAAAAACATTTAAAAATGTTTTAAGCTTGGATTGACGAACTTCCTTTCTCCGCTTCAATACATTGAATACATTTCTCCAAAAACTTCACAAAAGTCCTTGGAGCATCTGGTATCTCATTTGCTTCAAATGAGAAAAATATTTTCTGCAATTCGGGCAAACGATTTGCTATCATCTTTTCTGTGAATTTAATAGTTTTCAACCTTAGATTTGACATCACCATCCATTTGTTAATCTCTGTTATATTGATCAATTTAATTTTTGCAATCTCTGTTTTCATTTCCTCCAGCTCTTCTTTAAACCTTAGCTGGTGTTTGGCAATATTAATTTCACCTAATAATCCGGAACAATCATCTGTTCTGATATTCAATGAATCTTTTTCTAAGAGGTCAAAAATCCCCTCGCAATCATCATTAACTTCTCTTGTTATTCATTTATATTCTGCCAATTTGCTTCCCACACTTTGATCATTATGTCCCCTTTAACCTGTTCAGAAATAGATAATTTCTAAATCTTCCCAACTTCTTCCTTTGATGAGAAAGCCACTGCCTTCTGAAAAGTTATTCTAGCTGCTTTCGCCTCCCTTTCTTTCTGGAATACATTCTCCAAGGACTTATTTGTTTCTTGAAAATAATTATGGATTACTTCCAGATTCAATAACACGTTCTGTTGTTCTTCCTCTATTCTCAAATATATCTCCAATGCTTGTGACCTGAAATTTTCAAGTTCTACTACCTGGTTAGTAATAGAAATAATTTTATCTTGTAAATGTTTGTTTTCCTCTCTCAACTTTCAAACCTGTTCCTGTGTGACCTGTATTATGTGTTTTGCCTCATCCAAGTCTTTATTCATTTTCTGTATTTCTTGCATATCCTTCAGTCTATCTTGTTCTAGACCCTTTTGTATTCCCCAACTAATATTTCTCTCATTTTCTTTTAATCTGTCTTGTAACTGAATTATTGTTTGGTCCTTCTTTTCGAGCATAGTTATTAAATTGCCAGTAGAATACATATTTTTTGATGCTATAGCACCCATTGTACCTGCTATTTCTATCGCAAATTCTCCATCCTTAAGTTTCTTTCCATCTATAATAACCTTATGCTTTTTAATCATCCCTTCTCCTCTTGGATGAATTTCCTGTTTCAAGACTGCTCTTCGCTTTTTACTGAAAAAGTAATCTAATGAGGGGATTTCATCTCTTGAAATCGGCTCAAGATCATTGGCATATAAAACTCCTTCATGGGGAGTTCCAAAAGTTGACTGCAATAGAGTCAAAGATGTGATAGGACTGCCGAGCTCTGTGGAAGTTGTTCCTCCTATATTTTCTGGAACATTTTTCATGGTTTCTGGAACTATCTCCAGCTCTTTTCTGTTCTCCGTTCCCAATTCTTTTGTTTGAGAACCCTCTGTGTCTTTGGAAGGTATCTCTGTATTTTTCAACTTACCATTGTTATTTTCTTTATCCTGTATATTAGTTTCAAACCCTGGAGGGGGTCCTTGCTGTTATGGCAATTGAGTCAAAATTCCACCCTGTAAACTCTTAGGTAGGCAACTTCGCCTATGGCTTTGAAAAGATGTGAAACCAGTCTGTGAGTCAGGTGGCAAGGCCTGTACTCTGTTCAGTACTTCTTCATGTGACTTTACATCTTTAAATATATCATCATAAATAGATACTTCATGTTCATATGCCTTTAGATTACAATGTATGAAATGCCTACTTATTACCTAGTAGGGATCATATTTTCTGTGCTCAATATTTACTAATTTCACTTCTTCTAAAGACTCATCCTCTACCTTGGAATGGCTTAAATTGGATAAAGGAAATTTCCCAATATGAACAGGGAAAGATGGCCATGATTTCTTCTAAAGTGCTTTTAATTCTAATCCAGCACCTCCCTTTACTATTTGATAAGTTATTTCCCTGCACACCAATCTGTCTGGTAGGAATTTGGGGAGTGCGTGAGGGGGAATAGAACAGCCATAAACCCTAATGTAGGAAACAATTTCCTCAATAAACAAGTCTGCAATTGTTTTAAGACTTTCTATGATTTCATCAGAAATGCGAGGGGGTTCGCATCCAAAAAATAATTTGTGCATAGGAATAATGATAAAATGACAAACCTCATAAAATGCATCTTTAGAATTTTCTTCCCAAAGGGCCGCGTGGTATTTATGAATGGGGTCTGAACAAGATATGCTCCAAATCCAATTTATTAATGGAAAGGGAGTCATAAAACCATTTCCTGCCGAAGCTTCCTCTAAAAAGGGCGCCCAGTCTGCATGAAAATGACAGGGATCTTTTCTCCCGAAAATTCTGCATAACATAATGGCTATATAAACCATGTATTCATTTAAGGAGGCTGTAGCATAAATCCCATGAGCATCAGCCCTAAACTTTGCTTCACACCTCCCCCATCCTCTAGTCATATCGGGATATGTCTAGTCTGCCTCAATACATTCTTTTCTTTGAAACTCAGCTAAGAATTCAACATTAAAAGTATGTTTATGATTTGGCGAGAGTTTATACATTACTTGAATGTGCTCTGGTCTGAATGAGTCGATGATAGCTCCTTGCTCGTTTAGAATGCTCCTTGTTGGGATATCGACCTTATCCAGAGCCCAACTGATCATGTCAGTGTATGCCATGAGCCTTGGACGCACAACAATTTTATGAAGCCCTGACTCAGCTATGTCCCGGAAATGATTATCAGAGTCAGGATGAGCATTCTCTAACTCATATTCCTGTAAATCTGAGATTTGAGTCCAAGATTTAATAGAATCTATAGCATGTGGAGTGGTATCGGAGATAATATCTCCTTCCTGTGCATCTTCATTTTTCTTTGGTGCCTTTCTGGGTGCCATGACTTCTGTGTTTAATTGAAAACCTGTCACAGAAAAATGGATGAATGGGCTCAGCTTAGAATGAAAACACAGACATTCGAATGTTTGTTTTGAATATATTTAAAAAATGACAATATTTTCACAGCTGTCACTAATTAAAAGCTCTTAATGCGGAAGATATTTTGACGATATACGCTTTGAATGTCCGTATTCAAGTACCTTCGGGTTTTGAAGAAAACGAGAAACCTACTTAATTGACAAGCAAAACATAAATGAACTCCTAAGAATGATTACCATTAATCTTATTTTTAAGAAAAGGTTAATTAATGTTAATCATAGTTTAAAGCTAAAACTACATTTTTCGGGGTTTTGGAACTCCTGATATCGAGAGGTATGTGGTCGATGAAAAAAACAATGATTTCCAAAAAAGAGAAATCGTGAAATCGCGATGCTTTAATTAAGATTAAAATGCTTTTAGCACGTTAATTTAATTATGATTAGACTTTTTCGGGATTTCAGAAATCGGGATTTCGGGAAACATGATGACAAGAGACATGCTCTTACAGAACCGCCAATCCCTAAATCGCGACATAATTATTTTAACCCTTAACCTTTATTAGAAGATATTAAATTAATTCGTGTTTTTAAATTAAGATTCCAATGTTTCGGGAAATCGAGTATCGGGGTTTCGTGATTCGATTTGCATCAAAGATTTGTTTGCAGGAAATCCCGAATCCCGAGAATTCTTTAAAGTTTAATTTAAAAAATCGTAAATTTAAATTTCAACACGTTTTAAATAATTTTCAAATAAGCGTCGGAAAATTATATTTTTGTAAACCTTTTTTTCGTTAATTATCCAAAAAAAAAATAATAAAAAAGGTATCGTGAATTTAGAAATGACGAGACTCTTGTTTTAAGAAAGCCAAAACCTGAAAAACACAAAAATAAAAATCTAGGCCTTAAGGATAAAAATTTAAGATCTGTTTCAACATAGGCTCCAACTAGGGACCTCGTCTCCCTGTGGGACGAGGAGAACATGTAGACTCAGTGACTTCATTGGGTAAATGGTGTCAATGGTTTAACACTGCTAAAACTGCTAAAGGAGAGGAAAAAAAAAAATTTCTTTTCAACTTTTAAAAATCTTTTCATAACTTCTTATTTGTTTTAAACTCAGTTGTAGTCTTCTTCATAATATTCTCCTTCTCGTTTTGAATTTAAGTTAGTATTAGGATGATTAGAACAATCTTAGGAAACTCAACAGATTTGTAAATTCCAGCTTGCATCAATCGAAATAAAATTTATAATTTTAATTGAGGAGCTCTATCTCGACTTAAGATGAATATCCAGTATTGAAAAAACTGATAACTAGAATAGAGTGATAGATAAGTATGACAACCTTACAGACACTTCAGATATTGTTTCACTGCCAGCGGGCCTGTTCAGTACCCCGGTGAAGTTATCTGTCCCTTTTTACTGAATTTCCTTTCATCGCTTCGAGTGCTAATTATATATTTATACTCAGATATTGTTTCACTGCCAGCAGGCCTGTTCAGTACCCTG
>JASDQU010107927.1:110738-128856 GCA_032191745.1 Picea mariana | reverse complement strand
CATCGCTTCGAGTGCTAATTATATATTTATACTCAGATATTGCTTCACTGCCAGTAGCCATGTTCAGTACCCTAGTGATGTTATCTGTTTCTTTTATATTAGACGAGGGCAATCATTTAAATGAATTTCCTTTCATCGTCTTTTGGACTAGATGGGGGCAATCAAATATGAATTTCCTTTCACCATATTTCTTATGTTTAGCTTATAAATACGAAGCGGGGGCAATCAGTGATACTCAAAATATCAGGGGTGGTTATCTCTGTAAAAATTTACAATAGAGGTTTGTCAACCTGTTTTGATTATTCTAGACCAATTTTTTCTCAACTTTCAAAACCCCTCAGTCTATAGAGAAAAAGGGAAAGATTATTTTCAAGGGTTTTCTTTTGAGCAAGCTTAAATCCTTAGACAAACTGTTAAGAAACCTAAGAGAGTCAGAATCAACCCAAACATAACAACTTTTAGTCAGAGAATAGGAACTATGAAGACTGGTCTTAATTAATTTAATCATTTGTTGATTTCAAAAGTTAATACATAATCTCTCCTACTTCAATGAGAAAGCCCGAAAACGTGAAAGATAGTATTGAGGGTATAAAAGGAGATGTCCAATGATCTGCAAGCCAAAAAACATAGGTTGTGATTTCAAAAATAACTTTTTGGACTCTTTTCTCAAAAAAAACAATTTACTTCGAAAAACCTTTAAACTTGTTCTAAGTGAAACCCTTAAGGTCGAAGTATTAAGAACAAAACTTTTATTTACCTATCATCTTACAGGATAAGCAAAGAAAAAATTATATATATATATATATATATCTTATTATTTTAATTTTTTTTTTGGATAAAAACTTAACTAATTTTTACTTTACTTTTATTTATTTACAAAATGAAAATAGATTTTCTAAAATGAAAAACAAAACAGTATATACAATGAAAATTTCTATAAATTCATTATTCCATATAATGTTTTAAAAAACGCCCATTAACAGGGGCATTCAAAATCTTACCATCCAAATTTTCAAGCAAAAATGAATTTCTTTCCTTCAGGAGATGCTACCTTAAAAGGGCCATACCAAATATGATCGAATTTAACATTTTTTCCTGAATCCTCTTTTCGAGCATCCCATCTCAAAACTAGATCTCCAGGGAGAAAATTCCTATCCTTGGCTTTACGATCAAATAATACCTTCATGTCATCTTGGTACTTCTGCAACTTTTCATCCACTACAACCCTATGTTGCTGAACTTCAATCAGCTGATTTATCCTTCTTGTGAGAGGATTTGGTTCTTCCTTCTCATCTTGCCATAGTTTCATCACAAGAAGTGCTAGGTTTATGAGCAACACTACATCTGTTCCATATACCATTTGAAAGGGAGAAGTACCGATAGACTTTTTTGTGCCTATCCGGTTTGCCCACAGAGCATATTTTAAATGCAAATGCCAAGACTTTTTATTTTCATTTAACACTTTCTTGATTATACTGATTAAGCTCTTGTTTGAAGATTCTGCCAGACCATTTCATTGAGGATAGTATGTTGTGGAATGACCCAGCTGTCGATGGGCGAAAATGAACGCTCGTCAACTAGAGGTGTGGATCCAGTCCGGGGTTTTCTAAATAACCCAAGTTGTTTGGGATGATCCACTCCGATGGGTTTAGCGGCTCCGTTGGCTGATCTAAGTCCTAGGGAAATGAAAGAAAAACTAAACTGAAGGAACTAATCTAAATGAAAAAAAAAACAAGTACAGGAAACTATATACAAATCTTAAAGCATATATACAGTTTACTAACTAATATTATACAACAATAATTCTATGAAATTAAATGTTCAGCTTATCAATACAATTAAATCTCAATTACATATGTACAGTATTTACAGAATACAAATTTTAATCGAAATTTGCAAAATCATTTGTATTATGATAGCGAAACTATTATTTTTTATTTTTATAATTTTTTCTGTGAAAGAAAAGAAATGAAAACTAACTAAGCTAAGCAATTAAAATAATAATCCTAACTGTAAATCTGAACTATATATCTATCTAAACTTCTGAGAATTCTTGAATTTATTAACTATTAAATTGCAAATAACAAACTGACCTGAAGTAATGCTTCCTATTTGTCCTGTGCATAGTACTTGATTTAGCTGTTTGATGGGAGGAAACGCGCACCAGATTTTCCACAAACTTTTTGTAAACAGGAAGTAGCAGTGCTCTTTGAATATGAATGATAGAACAAACAAGACTAAAACGACAACAATCTTAAATTTTACAAATCATCACATTTAGATAAATCCCTGTGCGAAGATTTGTACAGAATAGTTCATTTAATGAAGAAGATAAACCTTTTATTCATTAAATTGAAACAGAGTAATTGTTGTACGAAAAATGAGATACATCAGATATGGACATAATTTAAATCATAACGCATTAACCTGTAACAAGCATTGATATCTAAAGTAGTCAATAACTTGATCACAAATTAAAATGCACAAAACTTGAACAAAAGTATGATAAATTGAAAGCTAAAGCTGTTACAAAAGATCCACTTCCATTCGAGCCTGTATCATCATAAATCCATAGTCTTTGTTCTCCCAACAGTGATGGGTTCATTAAAAAAATTAATGAGTATTTAAAGGCCACAGGGTGAAACATTCCCTGTGGAAATCATCAAGACTGTTTGCAAAAAATATGGGAACAATATCCCAAATCTCTATTTCTATCTGAAACTAACAGACCAATCCAAAACTAATGTACAGAAAAAGCATGTCCAACAGATGCCACAGTTGATCCAATTTGCTTTAAAATTCATGTGTACCTGTATATGGGCAAGAGAAAACAATTTTAGATACTGTTTTAATTGTGCAATCAACAAAAATTGAATTTTGATAACTATCTAACATAATCAAACGATTCTGTAGCTAGTCATATTATCAAACATAATCGTATTAAATTAATCCAATGGTAACAGGGATGTATACGATCTGTCAATAATTTTTTTTATTACCAATTCAAAACAGACAAAATCATTTTTGACAATTCAAAACTAACGAAATCGTTTTTGAATCAATTCAAACAAAACAGAGCTATATTCTATTTATCAAACAAATCTTTTGTATTAATTCAATGCAAACATAATTCAAAACGAAATCATTCTTGCTAAATCATAACAAACCAGAAATATATTTGATTTGAGCCAACAAAATCATTTGTTCTAATTTAAGAAAGACAGAATCATGCTAAAATTAAACAAAATCATACCAGCCATTGTGAAATCAAATCGAATCATGATGGTTGTAGCTACTTACACATTTTTTTTTTCTTTTTTAAAAAATCACATGTCCTGTAGATGTAAAACTTGTTGGCAGACTGGTTGAATATCCTTTGAATTGATCAAGGGGTCAATAGAGGGCTGAGGCACAAGGCTGGACGGGTGAGAGGGGTTTTGAGACACATGCCTGGAGAATTCATAGATGTTTCAACAAATGCAAACAGACCAAAACGCTCCCTTCAGCCATAGAGAAGATATGAAATTTGACCTCTAAAACACGAGATATAACTCTGTAAAAACCCAATTTCTGAGGAAACTGCCTACGTTGAAGGTAAAGGGGCTAATGTTGGTTCTGGGTTTTCAAGGGTTTGATATGATTCAAAACCGTTTGCCCAGAATCTCCCACGTAAAAATATGTCTTTGGGAGGCAATTACGGGGTTAGCCTAAGCAGTCTCCTCTGGCACAGTCAAACCATAACAGAGTCTAGGCACCATGGGGTTCAAATTGCACTACAGGGTCCATAGGAGAGATCACATAGTGAGCAGGGTAAACGGTGAGGGGGCTGGACAAGGTAGATGAAGGACCAAATGCTCACAGGTTTCCCCAAAACAAACAAAGGTAGCCCGAGATACAAGGTAGGCATTAATGCCTAAGTGTGCAAGGGTGGAGTAGGAATTGAAACTGTGCAAAGCTATCATGTCTGTTGTAAAATGAACAACTCCTTTTCAATCATAACAATGTATATCCAAAAATATTTCAACCAAATGAAATATCAAATAACCATATGAAAACCATGGTGTTCATAACCAATAATCGGTCTGAATGTTAAATCGACCATAGCGTTTGTATGAATTGAAAGAAACCAATATATCCAACATTTCATCAAGGATTTAATCCCAAAGTAAATGCATTCTATGAAACCATTGCACCAAAGATTTAATAAAAAACAATAGAATATCATACCATCATTGTATCAAGGACTTTATCACAATCATCAGAATATCATTGCATCACAAACTTATAAAATGAAGTCATATGAACAAAAGTCAAATGCAAAGTGAATAAAGGCTTGGTGTCTTGCCAAATGTATGACCTTTAGTGAGTTATAGGTAAAAACAAAATTATGACCACAGTAAAAAATGCACTCATAACAATCCAAAGATGATTTTAGTTCCATCGACATGACTCCCAACTCAAGGTTTTCACATTTGCAGTCGTGAAAACAAAAGGCAGGTGTGCGAATAGTGCAAGATAATAGTGTTGTTTTGTTTTCAAGAACTGCAACAAGTACTTAGGGTTCAAAACCCTTGTGTAGGCAGCTTATAAGGATAGGATAAAAATGGGAAATGGTTGCCAACAATGGCGACACACTGGTAGAAGCAACTATCTCTGATAAAAGAACAAATTCAGATTATGATAATGAGAATAATTCTAACTCAAAAACAACCAAAAAACTGTTTAAACATTATCATTAATCATATGTTTCTAGTTGTGCTTAAAAGATGAAAACTGATAACATTCTTAAGACAAGCGAGCCACGATATTAAAGATAAAATCTCCAACACTGTTGACAGAGCCACTGCTGCCAATAGGCATCCATAGCCTCGACAGGGTTTCCATTTAACCCACTCTAATATCCGTATCCTTCCAAGAAGTTCAAAATCAGAATAAAGGACATTTTAAGGTCAAGAGATTTCATACTTACGAATTTTCATATACCCGACATTGCTTCACTGCCAGAGGGCCTGTTCAGTACCCCAACGAAGTTGTCTTGGCATCATGCATGCATTTACCCACTGCCAGCAGACCTGTTCAGCATCCCGGCGGGTTTACAAGCACTTCCCACAACTCTTTTAATGATTTATTTTTTTAAAGATATATAATTGAGCGGGGTAACATTGAAAATTATGATATTTTAGACATATTTTTACAGACCTCGAAATAATTTTTTAAAATTGTCCTTCATTAAGATTCAGAGATGGTTTTTTTACAAAACCGACCTTCTAATGTAGGGAGACATCTTCTGAGTCATTCCCTTAAGGAACAGGGACAGCGTAAGAAGATAATGGATGATCGTGATAGGCTTCACTCACAGATCGAAATCAATTAACTTCTTTCAAACAACAGTCTTTTCTCAACATGGCTGTAAATTTCGGAAGTATATTACAATAAATGTTTAGACAAATTTTCAATAGTCATTTCAGAGAAAGAATTTTCTGTTTTCTTTGTCTGAACAGTTCATAATGCAAGTATGTGTATTTCTAAAAACAAAACTGATAAGTGCAAGGGGAAAAATCAAAATCAAAACAGTAAAAGAAAAGCAAACAAAAGAAGAATATTTACACAGTATAAAAAGGGTTGTCATCAAGCGAAATATCTTTTCAGAGCTTGTCCATTCACCGGATAGGTGTTTGGCTGTCCCTCTAGACTTTGTAATTGGAAAGAGCTGGGACCCAAGTTCTCAACAGTTAAAAACAGTCCAAGCCATAAGTTTTGAAACTTCGTGTGTTCTCCCTTTCCCTCATGCAGTTTGTCCCATTTTAAGACAAGGTCACCTACTTCGAAGTTCCTATCAGAGGTAGAGTTAGAATCAAACCATCTTTTAACCACTAGTTGATGCCGATCTAACTTACATTTAGCTTGAGCTCTTATCTCTTCTAGTTTTGTTAAAGCGTTAATTCGATTCTCCAAAGGGGGACAGTCATCTTCTTGTATCTTCTGTGATAGCTGTAGTGAGGGAAGAAGAATGTGTGGTGGCAGAATTGCTTCTCTGCCATAGACGAGAAAGAAGGGGGAGTTACTTACAGCAGTCTTTGGTGTTACCCTATCAACCCAGATTGCGTTTAACAATGCATTATGCCAATTTTTGTGATTTTGAGATACCGTTCTCTTAATGATTTTAATCAGATTCTTATTTGTTGATTCTGCCAATCCATTTCCCTGAGGGTAGTAGCTGGCAGAATACTTCAATTTAATTCCTTTTTCTAGAGAGAATTTGCTCATCTCAAGAGACCAAAAATAAGAAGCGTTATCGAATACTAAACAGTTAGGGATACCAAAATGATTAATAATATTTGAATTTAAAAAGACAATTACCTGACTGGTATTCACAGTTCTTAATGCGGCAGCTTCAAACCACCTAGTCAAGTAATCTATGGTTGTTATGATAAACTTATGCTACTGTGAGGATGACAGATTGATTGGACCTATAATATCAAGGCCCCACTGCTGAAAAGGGGAGTCTACTGAGATAGGCTGTAAAGGAAAGGTTGGTTTCTGTATCCACCCGAATGTTTTTTGACAAATAATACACTTGTGGCACAAGGCATGGGCATCTCTAAAAAGTTTGGGCCAGTAATAACTGGCTCTCAAAACTTTATGGGCAGTGGTGTCACCACCAAAATGTCCACCAGCTTCTCCTGCATGCAATTCTAGTAAGACTTTTTCTGCTTCATCTTTCTTAAGACAACGCATTAGTACTCCATCAAAATTTTGATGAAACGAAATACCATTAATCAAATGAAAGAAGGAAGATTTTAATCTTAACGCTCTTATTTTAGTGGGATCCAGATGACGGGGTGCTGACCCATGTTCAAGACAAAATTTTATATCGTCATACCAGGGACTGACAGAGTTTTGTGCACAACAGATTGCATTTTGATTGTGTTGTCCTGGGTCTGACATATCATTTTCTTGCTGTCATGTTGTTGAGTCAACAACTAACTTGCATAGCCCTTGGCCTCTCACTATTTGAGCTGGGGTGATTTCTATGTCATACTCCTGTAAGGAAGTGACCCAGTTCGCTCTCTTTTCGCCTAATTCTTTCTGCACTAACAAATTCCTGACGACTGGGTAAGGGACAATAATTTCTGTCCTAGATTTAAAAAGATAAGATTGAAAGTGTTTGACTGCTTTAAAAACAACGTAGGCTTGCTGATGTACCACTGGGTAATTAAGTTCCACGCCTTTGAAAGTAGATCTCATAAAGGCAATGGGTACTTCATTGTTTTCAACGTTCTTTTGAGTTAGGACAACAATGTAGGAGTAGTCAGAAGCAAATGTGTAGAGCGTGAAGTCTTGCGAAAAGTCGGGGCTCATGAGAGAAGGAGCGTCTATTGTGGCCTATTTTATTGAATTGAAAGCTTGATTTTCTAAGGGTCCCCAATGATATTGTCCATCTTTCTTAATTAAATTCTGTAAAGGTCTCACCATTTCAGAGAAACTGGGAACGAATCTCCTGATGAAGTTTATCTGGCCTAAGAAAGACTGCATAGACTTTTTGAATGAGGGAGGGGGGAGTTTTGAGATGACTTGAGTCCTTTTAGGGTCAATAATCATCCCTTTTCCTGACACAATGAATCCTAAGAGTTTACCTTGTTCTAATGTGAAGATAGATTTTTTAAGATTTAAGGAAATGCCATATTTACGACATCGCTGTAGAACGACTCTTAAATGAGCGAGATGATCAGTTTTGTTTTTAGAAAATACAGTAACATCATCTAAGTAAACTACAACGGATTGATTGATTAAGCCTCGGAAAGTGATGTCCATCGCTCTTTGGAAAGTGGCACTGGTGTTAATCAGTCCAAAGGGCATTTTCCTGTAAGCGTAGGTGCCCCATAGAGTGCGGAAGGTAGTTTTAAGTTGGTCTGGAGGAGACATCAAGACTTGGTTGTACCCTGAAAAACCATCCAATAAGGAGAATCACTCAGAACCAGATACGTATTTAAGGATCTGTTCCATGGGTGGGACAGGGTAGTTGTCTTTATCAGACGTTCTATTAAGGTTTCAGAAATCGATGCATAGATGGATTTCCCCACTTTTCTTCCAGACAGGGACAAGGTTAGAAACCCATTGCGTGTGCCTAACTGGGAAAATTATCTTAGCATTCAGGAGTTTATTTAATTCTTTTTTGATGGTCGGTTCGAGCATAGGGTGCATTTTTCTTAATTTTTGTTGAAAGGGTAAGGTTTGGGGTTTCATAGGAATGACGTGTTGTATGATGTTAGGGTAGAAAGTTTTAAGGTCATCATACGTCCATGCAAAAACATCTTTGAATTCCTTAAACAATTTAATAAATGCAGCTTTTTCTTGTTCAGAACACCCCACCCCTAAATTAATGCACCGTGGATTGTCATTAGTTCTCAAGTTTACTCTGTCATACGATAACGAGGAACTATTGGTTTTACAGTTGACCGATTTTTTGAATTTATCTTGAAGATCGTAAAATTTTTCTAATCTAACCACAGATTTAGGGATCGAATTTACCATGTCCGATGAAGATTCAGGAGATCTCGGATCTGGTATTACCATGAAATCGTGCAAATTGTCGTCATGAGTGCATTCGTCGATCACCGCGCCTTGGAAAGTTTCTTCCATATGCAGGAAGCTAATAATCTGTTGATCGTCATCGAAGACTCTCCAATTCTTGATGTTGTCAGGGATGGATGGTCTGAACAACAGTTCGACGGAGAATGCATTCAGGGACAAGCCTTCTGCAAGAAATAGTTTGGAAGCTACGTTAGCTAATAGATCAGCTTCAGAATTATTCAATCTAGGAATATAATTTATATTGAAATCAGAAAACTTATTCATTAAATTCCATACCTTGGATTGGTAGCTTTTAAGATGCAGAGACAGACAGTGGATAGAATCTCTTACCTGTCTTACCACGATTTCTGAATCGCCAAAGACAATCAAATTTTGAATGTTCATATCTAAAGATTTTCTGAGGCCCTGCAATAAAGCCTCATATTCCGCTGTGTTATTAGTACATTCAAATTCCAACCTACATGCAATCAAGTTTTTGTTACCTGCGGGATCAATAATAACGAAACCTGCACCTGCTCCTTCTTTGGATTTTGACCCGTTAAAGTAAAGAGACCAAATTTGATTTTTATCGGGTGCATGAGACCATTGAGTAGAAGCTGCTGGCTGGACATATGCTACAGTCTCGGACTGCTATTCCAGGTTGGTGATAGCTGAAGTCTCGGCTATGAAATTGCTAAAAAAGGTATCCATCCCTTGTATTTCGGGTGAATCGGTAGAAGGTGTAAATGGTTCATTGGGATCATTTAAATCTGTGACTATGAGCTTTAGGTAGCATTCACGATTTACCTTGGACTTTTTGGGCTTGCCATTCTCGAGCAGCCACATGTGAGACCAATCTATCGCGAAATAGCCGTGTAGCTTCTCCGACCAGTCTCTGCTTAGAAACAAACCATAAACTTCTAGAATATCCACAACAATAATATCAATCACTTGATGAACTTTGGGTTTAGACGATAATCTTATAATCACATTCCTTAATTTGCCTACGACTTTAACACTAGTTCGATCAAGTTGAATGATTTTTAAAGTGGATGGTTCAACTTTAGCGTTAATCTTCTAACATATAGACCATGGCATTACATTGGATGATGCTCCTGAATCTACCATACAATTGTGCACGTTCCTATTAAACATTTCGAAAGTTAACAAAAATAGAGGTACATTTATGCGAGTACTGAGGGTGGAAGCTTGTGTCTTTTTACTCACAGTCTCTAAAGCTAATTTATCTAGATTTGTTACATTATTTACAAGAATGCTTCCTTTATCGTGAGGATCAGGATTATTCTCAGCGGAAGTCTTCTGAGGAACTTTGTTCTGAACAACCTTGTTACTACTTGAATTACCATTTTTTCTATTCTATGCGATGTTCTGTAACATTTTTTGTAGCAGAAATGGAAATTTTAATAATTAATAAACATAAATGTTATCCCTTAACTTTTATAGATCTTCAACTAAATCATAATCTAATTTGGGGTTTACATGACTCTGTTTAGTCTCAACTGGTTTAGATTGTTTTGGGGGCAAAGTCGTAGTGTTTTCGGAAGAAGGTTTGTTTGTTTTATTACTCCTAGTATTGTAGGGATGTACCGTCTTGAAGTTAGCTTGAAAAATGCTATCCGAGAAGTGTCCAAAAATGTTCGGAGAAGATTTTTCTTCTTCAACTATCTCTTGTTCAACTGCCTCCTCAGGAATCTCAGGAGGCATCAAGTTATCTTGGGCTTCTAGAATTGTTTAAAGGGAGAATTGCAGACTTTCTAGATTTAGGCCCTCGGTATTTGGATTAGGTCGGTTGGTGGGAAAAGGATTCCTAAACAGGGGTTTGTAAGGCCCATTGCTTGAAGAAGCTTCTTTGGCCGTCCTTTTCAAATCTATAACTTGATTTAATAGTTTTTGAACGACTTTATTTAAGTTTTATAAATCCAAGCTTTCAGGATGTGTTTTATTTTGAGCAGGTCTAGGGAGGATTTCAATTTTCTTTTTGGAAGATGAACTAGTCTCTGTTTCGTTGCTAGTAGTGTCTTTTAAACTAAGGATGTCTTTTTCAATCTGGTTGGCCTCTTCGAAGGCCTCTAACAACGTGGATTTCTTAGATCGTTTTACCCAAATGGCTATAGTTTGATGCAAGGCTTTAGTATAGTATGCTATGATAAGATTCTCAGTAGGCATCAAATCTGTAGGGATTCGGTTCTTAAGTGTTAAGAATCTTTGGTTAAAGTCTTTGATTTTCTCTTTGGGGTTCATTCTTAAACTAGAAAGCTCCATGACTAGGACTTTTGGGGAGTTATTGTCTCTGAACTTCTCCAGAAAACAGGATTTGAAAATCTCCCATGACATGATGGTATGGGGTTGTTGGGCAAGTACCAAGTAAAGGCATTGCCCTCGAAAGTATAGGGGAACAACCTAAATACTATGTCTTCATGATCGAAATTACGGAGTCTAATGGCTAACATAAAATTTTTAATGTGATCTTCGACGATCTGTTTAGATTCAGGATCAAACTTGGGAAGCCACTTTTCCGGATGTTTGGGTAAGGGATGCTAAGGCTCGGGTACGACTACTTCATCCTAGTCGAGCCAGGGTCTGGCAGGATTGTTCTAGTTGGCCATTGGTGTAGGTGGTGTGGAAGGCTAAGAAGGGGAACTGCCTTCGTCAAAAGAGTCTTCTCCAGAGGAAGAAGGAGGTGATGGAGGTGGTAAGGGTGGTATTCCAGATCCTCGTGCAGCAGGAGTGAGGATTGGATCTGTAGGGTTTAAAGTGAGGTTAGTGCCTCCAAGTTGTTCTCTGATATCAGAGAAGTCTAATGGTTGGTCCAAAGGTCGATTAGGTTTCCTTAAATGGGCGAAGGCACTATGTTTTCTTAAGAGAGATTGGCGGATAATCTCTTGTACGTCACCACCTGTAGGATTTGGGGTTACTGGTTCAACTATGATCCGTAGATTGTCGTTTGATGTGGTTGTTGTTTGAGGGATGATGTTGTAATTTGAATGACTTCTTGTCACTATAGGCAAATGGTTAGGTGGTGGAGGAGTCTATTACCACCTTGTGCCATTAATAATTTCCAGGCCCTCCTTCTAGCGCCATTTGTTGACGGGCGAAAATGAATGCTCGTCAACTGGAGGGGTGGATCCGGTCCGGGGTTGTCTAAATAACCCAAGCCGTTTGGGATGATCCACTCTGACGGGTTTAGCGGCTCCATTGGCCAATCTAAGTCCTAGGGAAACAAAAGAAAAACTAAACTAAAGGAACTAATCTAAATGAAAAAAAACAACTACAGGAAACTATATACAAATATTAAAGCATATATATATAGTTTACTAACTAATATTATACAACAATAATTCTATGAAATTAAATGTTCAGCTTATCAATACAATTAAATCTCAATTACATATGTACAGTATTTACAGAATAAAAATTTTAATCGAAATTTGCAAAATCATTTGTATTATGACAGCGAAACTATTATTTTTTATTTTTATAATTTTTTTTGTTAAAGAAGAGAAATGAAAACTAACTAAGCTAAGCAATTAAAATAATAATCCTAACTGTAAATCTGAACTATATATCTATCTAAACTACTGAGAATTCTCGAATTTATTAACTGTGAAATTGCAAATAACAAACTGACCTGAAGTAACACTTCCTATTTGTCCTGTGCACAGTACTCTCGATTTAGTTGTTTGATGGGAGGAAACCCACACTAGATTTTCCACAAACTTCTTGTAAACAGGAAGCAACAGTGCTCTTTGAATATGAATGACAGAACAAACAAGACCTAAAACGACAACAATCTTAAAGTTTAAAAATCATCACATTTAGATAAATCCCTGTGCGAAGATTTGTACAGAATAGTTCATTTAACGAAGAAGATAAACCTTTTATTCATTAAATTGAAACTGAGTAATTGTTGTACGAAAAATGAGATACATCAGATATGGATAGAATTTAAATCATAATGCATTAACCTGTAACAAGCCTTGATATCTAAAGTAGTCAATAACTTGATCACAAATTAAAATTCACAAAACTTGAACAAAAGTATAATAAATTGAAAGCTAAAGCTGTTACCAAAGATCCACTTCCATTCGAGCCTGTATCATCATAAGTCCATAGTCTTTGTTCTCCCAACAGTGATGGGTTCATTAAAAAAATTAATGAGTATTTAAAGGCCACAGGGTGAAACATTCCCTGTGGAAATCATCAAGACTGTTTGCAAAAAATATGGGAACAATCTCCCAATTCTCTATTTCTATCTGAAACTAACAGACCAATCCGAAACTAATGTACAGAAAAATCATGTCCAACAGATGCCACAGTTGATCCAATTTGCTTTAAAATTCATGTGTACCTGTAGATGGGCAAGAGAAAACAATTTTAGATACTGTTTTAATTGTGCAATCAACAAAAATTGAATTTTGATAACTAGCTAACATAATCAAACGATTCTGTAGCTAGTCATATTATCAAACATAATCATATTAAATTAATCCAATGGTAACAGGGATGTATACGATCTGTCAATAAATTTTTTTATTACCAATTCAAAACGGACAAAATCATTTTTGACAATTCAAAACTAACGAAATCGTTTTTGAATCAATTCAAACAAAACAGAGCTATATTCTATTTATCAAACAAATCTTTTGTATTAATTCAATGCAAACATAATTCAAAACGAAATCATTCTTGCTAATTCATAACAAACCAGAAATATATTTGATTTGAGCCAACAAAATCATTTGTTCTAATTTAAGAAAGACAGAATCATGCTAAAATTAAACAAAATCATACCAGCCATTGTGAAATCAAATCGAATCATGATGGTTGTAGCTACTTACACGTTTTTTTTTTCTTTTTAAAAAAATCACATGTCCTATAGATGTAAAACTTGTTGGCAGACTGGTTGAATATATTTTGAATTTATCAAGGGGTCAATAGAGGGCTGAGGCACAAGGCTAGACGGGTGAGAGGGGTTCTGAGACACATGCCTGGAGAATTCATAGATGTTTCATCAAATGCAAATAGACCAAAACGCTCCCTTCATCCATAGAGAAGATATGAAATTTGACCTCTAAAACACGAGCTATAACTCTGTAAAAACCCAATTTCTGAGGAAAATTCCTATGTTGAAGGTAAAGGGGCTAATGTTGGTTCTGGGTTTTCAAGGGTTTGATATGATTCAAAACCGTTTTCCCAGAATCTCCCACGTAAAAATATGTCTTTGGGAGGCAATTACAGGGTTTGCCTAAGCAGTCTCCTCTGGCACTGTCAAACCATAACAGAGTCTAGGCACAATGGGGTTCAAATTGCACTACAGGGTCCATAGGAGAGATCACATAGTGAGCAGGGTAAATGGTGAGGGGGCTGGACAAGGTAGATGCAGGACCAAATGCTCACAGGTTTCCCCAAAACAAACAGAGGCAGCCCGAGATACAAGGAAGGCATTAATGCCTAAGTGTGCAAGGTTGGAGTAGGAATTGAAACCATCCAGAGCTATCATGTCGGCTATACAATGAACAGTTCCTTTTCAAATCATAACAATGTATATCCAAAAAGATTTCAACCAAATGAAATATCAAATAACCATATGAAAACCATGGTGTTCATAACCAATAATCGGTCTGAATGTTAAATCGACCATTGTGTTTGTATGACTTGAAGGAAACCAATATATCCAACATTTCATCAAGGATTTAATCCCAAAGTAAATGCGTTCTATGAAACCATTGCACCAAATATTTAATAAAAAACAATAGAATATCATACCATCATTGTATCAAGGACTCTATCACAATCACCAGAATATCATTGCATCACAAACTTATAAAATGAAGTCATATGAACAAAAGTCAAATGCAAAGTGAATAAAAGCTTGGTGTCTTGCCAAATGTATGACCTTTAGTGAGTTAGAGGTAAAAAAAAAATTATGACCACAGTAACAAATGCACTCATAACAATCCAAAGATGATTTTAATGCCATCGACATGACTCCCAGCTCAAGGTTTTCACGTTTGCAGTTGTGAAAACGAAAGGCAAGTGTGCGAATAGTGCAAGATAATAGTGTCATTTTGTTTTCAAGAACTACAACAAGTACTTAGGGTTCAAAACCCTTGTGTAGGCAGCTTATAAGGATAGGATAAAAATGGGAAATGACTGCCAACACCAGCACAATATTATATTTATGGAAAAAGCTGACCATTTCCATAGATTTAAAAGCCTGCGCATTGTCTGTGACTATCTTTCTGGGACAGCCGAACCTAGACAAGATATTTTCTTCTAAGAAGTCTATAACTACTGAATCAGTAGCCTTCCTTGTTGGGATAGCTTCCACCCATTTGGTGAAATAGTCTTTAGCGGTTAGGATCCATTTGTGTTGAGCACTGAAATGAGGATTAATTTCACCTATGAAGTCTAGTCCCCATTGTTGAAAAGGATCTTCTGTCTTGACTGGAACCAATGGCATCGCTGGTAGTTTATGTTTTCCTGCAAAAAATTGGCAAGGTCTGCAAGCTCGTACCTTAGCATTGACATCTGGAAAAAGTTTAGGCTAGTAATAACCAGCCCTCGGGATTTTATATGCCATATCCCTCCAAGCGTGGTGTCCTCCACAGACTCCTTCTTGAAATTGATCTATAACTTTTTTTGTTTCTGACTCGACCAGACAGACCAAGAGGAAACCAAGTGTGTCTTTCTAATATAATTGTTTTTCAGAAATACAGTATTTAACTACATGTAGGTTTAGCATTCTAGCTTTGGATGGAGATAAGTCAGTCGGACATTTCAATGTTAATAAGTATGTTACTATGTCCTTGTACCAATTTGACGACGTGAATTTCTCCTCGATTCTATTTTTGACTATTTGATCCTCGAGTTCATTGACATCTACCCATTCTTCTTCCCCCTAAGAATTGTTTATCCCAAGAGCTTTGCAATTGGATTTAGCTAATATTTTATCTAAACCTTGTCCCTTTACCAATTTGGTCGGTTTAACCTCTAAGTCGAACTCTTGAATTTTGGCAAGCCATCTTCCTCTTTTACCATCATTGTATTCCTGAACCAAAATATTTTTTACAAAACTAGTGGGTACATATGTAATCACTTTAGAATGTAAAACATAAGTTTTGAAAGCTTTCAATGCTTTTACCATAGCATATGCTTGCTTTTCCATTATATTATATTTGAGTTCAACACCTCGAAGACTTTTGCTAAAGAAGGCTATCGGTTGCTCGAAACCTTCTTCATTCTTCTGAAGGAGTACAACAACAAGCGTGTGTTCAGAGGCAAATGAAAAAATAAGAAAATCTTTGAGATAATCGGGGCTCGCTAGTACTGGTGCCTCACTTATAACCTTCTTAATATGGGCAAAGGATGCTTTAGCTTCTGCTGTCCATTTTACTTCACTGTTTTTTCTGAGCATATCTATAATCAATTTTACAATTTCAACGAAGTTAGGAATAAATCTTCTCAAGAAATTTATTTTTCCTAAAAATGATTGAATTTCTTTCACATTCCTAGGAATAGCTATTGTATCTATAGCCTCTACTCTTGTAGGGTCAATCCTAATTCCATCTCGAGATACGATGTGACCCAACAACTTGCCTTCTTGCATAGCAAAATGAGACTTCTTAGGATTTAAGGATAGACCAAAGCTGCAACATTTTTCAAATGTCTGTTTGAGATGAATCATATGGTCTTCATCTGATTTAGAAAAAACAGTAAGGTCATCCAAATAGATGACTACAAACTTGTCCTGTTCGCCAACGAAAGCAATAGCCATCGTGCGTTGAAAAGTAACACCTTCATTCATTAGTCCAAACGACATTTTATCGTACATAAACATGCCCCAAGGAATAGTAAATGTGATTTTTTCTTTATCAATATCACTGACGACAATTTGATTATAACCTGAAAATCTGTCGATCATTGACATTCTATTAGACCCTACTACTTTTTCAAGAACATGGTCCATTTTAGGTAGAGGATAATTATCTTTGAGAGAAGATTTATTAAGATTCCTGAAATCAACACATAGTCTAATTTCCCCATTTTTCTTTCTAACCAGGACCAAATTAGCTACCCAATAAGAATATCTTAGGGGTACAATTATCTTAGCGTCAAGAAGTTTTTTGACTTCTCGTTCGATAACAGGTAATAAAATGGGGTTAAATTGTCGGAGTTTTTGTTTAAAAGGTTTGACACCTGGTTTGAGAGGTATTTTATGTTCAATCACAGAAGTGTCATATGTTTTCAGTTCTTCATATGACCATGAGAAAACATCTTTGTATTTTCTTAAAAACTCTATGTATTTATTTTTGTTTTCTGTTGATAAATATTTGGATAGTTTAACCATTCAGGGGTTTTCTTTAGTTCCTATATTACAATCTTCAACCTCCTCTGGTTGGGGTTGTAGGGTGGTTTTTGAAGGGATATCATCTTGACTAAAAGGTCTTTCCAAAGGGACTAGACCCTTGGGAATTTGGTTCTTGAGAACAAGCATTCGGTGATTTGCAATTTTATTGTGAAACTCTTTAGAATCCTCCCCTTCTTGCATGATCCAAATTGGATCATTTTGATTTTCTTGATCAGTATGTGTTTCTGCAAATTCATATAATGATTCTAGAAACTTTCGAAGTTGTTCATCGTCTTCAAAAACCTGCCAATGTTGTATTTTATTTGGTATCGAAGGACGATGTCTCATTTGTATATGATATTTTAATTTAAAAGCAGTCAGGGGTGTGAAAGTTGATGCAGCTTTGGCTAAAGCATCAGCCTCTTGATTCTCAGATCTTGGGACGAAATGAAAATTCACATATGTGAAGAAGTTCTCAATTAAATCCCAGACACAATTCCTATAGGACTGTAATCTAGGATGCTTAGCCTGATACTGTCAATTCACTTGTTTTATAATTAACTCTGCGTCACCAAAGACTTCAAGTTTCTTAATTTTCATCCTTCTAGCAGCTTCTAATCCTAGCACTAAAGCTTCATACTCGCATACATTGTTTGTACAATCCACATTCCACTGGAGCATATATGAAAAAGGAATAAAAAATTGATGATCAGGAGCCATAAGAAGTGCTCCTGCCTCGGCTCCAAGGTAAGATGAAGCACCATCAAAATACATTTTCCATACACCAGTACTATATACATTTTTCTCTATTTCTTTTTTTTCAATTTTTTCTTCTATACATTTATCGTCTACATCTACTTCAAAATCGTCATCTATAGATAATATACAATTTCCTAAAACTTGGTCGACAATATAAACTGGATGTTTGTTGTGGTTGTTTGGGTCACCTACAGTAAATGCCAACCTAGTCTCTCTGTAAAGACGAGTGTATTGGCCTATGAAAACTGGAATTGTAGCATATGTCATATCTAGTTGGAGAGATCCTCCAAGCTTGGCACCCCATGATCTAGATAATAGCATACCATACTTTGGGGGAATGTCAGTGACTACTACATCCATAAGAATACTTTTAGCAGGTATTTGAGCCAAACCTACCACTAGGTCTTTAATCAT
>JASDQU010107927.1:84784-110569 GCA_032191745.1 Picea mariana | reverse complement strand
ATGAACAAAGAAATAACCTTCTAGCAGATTTAACCATTTATCTAGGGCATATGCATCTATTTGACCTTCAAATACGGGAATATCAAAATTAACCTGTACCTTGAAGGGCGAGGTGCCTCCAAAGTGGTTTCTTGATGAATATTCACCTGATGCTATCGGTAGGTGTCGAAGAATGTGGGAAAAATTCTCCATCATTTCGTCCCTCTGTCACGTGAGAGCTTGCTCAAGCAACAGACTGATAGGATCGTATGCTCCATCATTTTTCTTGTCTTCTGCCATTGAGGGTTTCTTGGGTATGCGAGAGTGATTGTCCTCAAGAGAGAAAAGCTCGAGACCCAACTTTATATACTTGGACCTCGTCGGGGACATGCACTAAAAAATGATCAAGAGCAGCCTGCTCTGATACCACTGATCCGGATTATTTTTGGCACGAAATGAGAGTGGAGATATAACATAGAAATATTCAAAGATATTGTAAGAGAGACAACAATATAACAGAGATATAGCAAAAATATAAAAAGATTCACAGATATACAGTAATACATGATTTCTATTAATGAAATAAATGTACAGAGACTGTAAAAGTATAGAGTGAAAGACTCGCTAGAATGGTGGTAGCTTATCTCTGAGAAGAGATGTGACGGCTACTCGCATCCATGAGAAGATGATTACAATGAGGCTCTAGAGGAATTTTTACAATAAATGGGAATGCCAAAAGTCCTAGACATCCAAAAACCTAACCCTAGGAGATGAAGCGCCAAAAGTCATGTGGGCCCCGTTTGAGTAAGTGAGTACATCAACTTCCCGGGGTCGTAACGTTTGTATACGATCTTCGTTTTAGGCGTGTGATAACTAGTTTTAAAGGTATTGTCGAGGAGACTCATTTTTGGGGATCAATTATGCTTTCGGATATCATTGAGAACCTCGACCTCGAAAAACCTTCATTTGGACCCTCAAAATCGCCCTGGAAGTTAAAACCTACTAAAAATAGTAAATTGCCAAAATGGTGAGAAAACTGTTTTGAGCCATTTGGAAAAGGTGGGTGGCCACCGATACCCACATGGATCATGCCTTCTTGCATAGCGAAATGAGACTTTTTAGGATTTAAGGATAGACCAAACCTGGAGCATTTTTCGAATGTTTGTTTGAGATGAATCATATGGTCTTCATCCGATTTAGAAAAAAATAGTAAGATCATCCAAATAGATGACTACAAACTTGTCCTGTTCGCCAACGATATCAATATCCATTGCGCTTTGAAAAGTAGCACTTGCATTCATTAGTCCAAACGACATTTTATTGTACATAAACGTGCCCCAAGGAGTGGTAAATGCGGTTTTTTCTTTATCAAGATCATGGATGAAAATTTGATTATAACCTGAAAATCCATCAATCATTGACATTCTATTAGCCCCTACTACTTTTTCAAGTACATGGTCCATTTTAGGTAGAGGATAATTATCTTTGAGAGAAGATTTATTAAGATTCCTGAAATCAACACATAGTCTAATTTCCCCATTTCTCTTTCTAACTGGGACCAGATTAGCTACCCAATTGGAATATCTTAGGGGTACAAGTATCTTAGCGTCAAGAAGTTTTTTGACTTCTCGTTCGATAACAGGTAATAAAATAGGGTTAAATTGTCATATTTTTTGTTTAAAAGGTTTGACACCTGGTTTGAGAGGTATTTTATGTTCGATCACAGAAGTGTCATATGTTTTCAGTTCTTCATACGACCATGCGAAAACATATTTATATTTTCTTAACAACTCCGTGAATTTATTTTTGTTTTCTGTTGATAAATATTTGGATAGTTTAACCATTCGGGGGTTTTCTTTAGTTCCTATATTACAATCTTCAACCTCCTCTGGTTGGGGTTGTAGGGTAGTTTTTGAAGGGATATCATCTTGATTAAAATGTCTTTCCAAAGGGATTAGACCCTTGGGAATTTGGTTGTTCTTGAGAACAAGCATTCGGTGATTTACAATTTTATTGTGAAATTCTTTAGAATCCTCCCCTTCTTGCATGATCCAAATAGGATCATTTTGATTTTCTTGATCAGTATGCGTTTCCGCAAATTCATCTAATGATTCAAGAAACTTTCGAAGCTGCTCATCGTCTTCAAAAACCTGCCAATGTTGTATGTTATTTGGTATTGAAGGGAGATGTCTCATTTGTATATGATAATTTAATTTAAAAGCAGTTGGGGGTGTGAAAGTGGATGCATCTTTGGCTAAAGCATCAGTCTATTGATTCTCATATCTTGGGATGAAATGAAAATTCACATATGTGAAGAAGTTCTCGATTAAATCCCAGACACAATTCCTATAGGACCGTAATCTCGGATGCTTAGCCTAATACTGCCGATTCACTTGTTTTATAATTAACTCTGCATCACCAAAGACTTCGATTTTCTTAATTTTCATCCTTCTAGCAGCTTCTAATCCTAGCACTAAATCTTCATACTCGCATACATTGTTTGTACAATCCACATTCCACTGAAGCCTATATGAAAAAGGAATAACAAATTGGTCATTGGGAGCTATAATAAGTGCTCCTGCCACGGCTCCAAGAAAAGATGAAGCACCATCAAAATACATTTTCCATACACCAGTGCTATATACATTTTTCTCTATTTCTTTTTTTTTCAATTTTTTCTTCTATACATTTATCATCTACATCTACTTCAAAATCGTCATCTATAGATAATATACAATTTCCTAAATCTTGGTCGGCAATATAAATTGGATAATTGTTGGGGTTGTTTGGGTCACCTATAGTAAATGCCAACCTAGTCTCTCTATAAAGACGAGTGTATTGGCCTCTGAAAACTGGAATTGTAGCATATGTCATATCTAGTTGGAGAGATCCTCCAAGCTTGGTGCCCCATGATCTAGATAATAGCATAACATACTTTGGGGGAATGTTAGCGACTACTACATCCATAAGAATACTTTTAGCAGGTATTTGAGCCAAACCTACCACTAGGTCTTTAATCATACCTATGCATTTTACTTTCCTCAAATCGAAAGAATATAAGTCACCATAGGGCCTTGTGATTTCAAGACCAAGTTTTTCCATAATTTCCTTTGGCATAACATTGTGGGAAGCTCCAAAATCCAACATACAGTTATGGAGAAGGTGGTCAAACAGGGTTAACGTAATATAAAAAGGAGCAACGGTGTCTCTTGCACCTTCGAAGTGTGGACCAAAGACTATGTTAGGTTTATCATCCTCTAAGTTGATGACGTTGGCTTGGCTTTCATCTTCAGAAAAATTAATCATTTTGGCGATTTGTTTTTGTATATGGGATTTTTAGCTAACTCAACAAGGGGAATAGGAATTTTGATTTTATTTATTTTTTTTTCCAAATTGAAGTTTTCTAGAGCCTTGTCATTGTTGGTGTTCGGGGCTTCCATACCTTTCTTTTCAATTTTTTGTTGAGATGTGAACTTGTTTTCGTTTATAGGAACTTCTGTCTTCACAGGGAGTGTTCCTACTGGTTCTGACTGTACAGGTTGGGTATCAGTTGTGCTTTCTTTTCGCAGACTGTTTATCTGCAACTTTTGGAGTTACCTCATTGGTTTCGCTTCTTGGAAAACTCTTTTTTGTTGGAACATTTGGGAGATTTTTATTTCTTGGTCTCAAATTATATTTTCCCTGTAGTTCAGCAATAATATCATCTGCAACATCTTGATATGTGAAATAATGAGTCATATTATTGCTAACATGTTCTTCTGATGTACTTTCTTTACTTAAATATTCTTTGTAATCATGTCTTGATAAATAAGGATGTTTATTATCATCACCAAGGTTACTAATATCTCCATCGATTTCTTCAAAATCTCCTAAATCTTCCTCTCCAATGTAGTTTTCACTTTTAAAAGGTGTTGGAATTTTTTGATCTTCATTTTTAATTATTTTCTGTGGTCCCTGAGGTTCAGGATTTCTTCGAAAATATTTTCTAGGGAAGTTATCTCTTTTCGATTTCTCTAGTTCCATTTTCGAGATCTTGTTTGAAAGTTATTGAATGACCCTAGCCATCTCATCTATTCTATCTCTCAAGGACTTTCCTGATCCTGAAGATCCACCTTGCTCTTTAAATTTCTTATTTTCTCTGTTTCCAGTTTCAGTCTTTGCTTTTAGTTTCCCTGATGCCATCATGTTTGATTCAATCTCAAGCGCATCATCCTACATTTTCTTGAGATCTATTTATCTCCTTTCTCTCAATAATAGGGTGAATTCGGGATCAAAAGCGCCAACAAAAGTCACTTTTGTTGCAGGTTGTGAAGGTTTAACCTCAACTGGAATTTTATTATACAACTTATTGAATCTCTGTGTGAATTCTAGAACCGATTCAGAGTTTTTCTTTCTAAGGGCTCCAAATTCAGTTAAATAGTAGAGGTGATCCTTCCTCTCTCCCCACTGTCTAATAAATTCATTTTCAATTTCTTCATAGGATCTTAAAGATCCAGCTGCTAAGGATCGAAACTAGGTCCTCACCTGTCCCTTGAAAGTTTGAACGAGGAGCCTAGAATAAACATCTTCATGTTATGTTCCGAGTATGTCAACAAATTGATAAAAGAAGTTTATATGTTCTTGGGTAGTCAGATCACCTTCCCCTGTAAATTTCGGAAGGCTTTTCATATAATTCTTGGGGAGATCATGAAGAGAAACGGGAAGAATAAGGGGATCATATCTAGCAACTACTTTAGTGAAAATACCAGGAAGAAGTACTTGACCACCTCCAGGGGCACCACCTCTAGCTCCAGCACCTCCTTGTGAAGCCATGGTTAGATTTGAGACTGAAGTTCGGAAAGTGTGAGGAGAAGATTCTCGGAAATCTGAAGAAGAAACTTCAGGAAATGAGAAAGTATCAAATGAGCAGGGAAGTGAAAGTGATCTTTCAAGATTTTCCGATGTGTTTGATTGCATAAAGTCAGGTTGACCTATAGTATATATGGATAAAAATATTTGTTTAAGTGATTTTCGTGATTTTAAAATCTTTTCCGGATTAGACACTGGCGAGGTCTGCTTGCTATCCAAGTTTTTTCTGGTGTTCTTGCGGCTAATAGCCAGTTTAGTTATTATGGAGTTTCCAACTGAAAAATATTTATCCTTAGAAGGTTTTATGTCCTTGTTCACTATCAAAAATAGAAAATGTCAATGTCATTCTTCCCAGGGAAAAGATTTGTTTCTTCGTTCCCCGACAATGGCGCCAAAAAGATGTTGTTCCTTAGTTTATACTTTAAGTATATAAAGTATACCATCAATGCATCCGTAAATATTAAAGGAATAATTTGAGAATAAGAATTCAAAGGAACATTAAAGTAGAATCAGTTTCTCAACTGTCTCTGTCTTGCTTCTTGTTGTTCTTGGATGCTAATGTCTCTCTCAATAGTAGCCCATGAACGTTCTAACTCAACCCAGTTAGTTGTTGTTTGTAAAATGGTATTAAATAAATTCAAGGCAATACTGGCTTGATCTTGAAGGCCTGGTTCAATGTTGGGTTGTTTTCTACTTGGAACAGTCATGGAGGATAAAACTTTATTTATTTGCAAATGATTTTAATCAAATGTTACTTCAAATTTTCCAGAGATGAGAACAAGAAAAAACAATTTTGAAATTCAAAACGGTAATGTAAATACATTCGAGGTCGTTTCCTGGATTTGTAACAATTTTGAGAATCGTAAAATAACAAATAAAAACTAAAGAAAAATATGAGGCTTTAATCAAGAAAGAATCTCATATTTCAATAGACAATGATGAAAGAAAACAAGGTTTCTAACGAAATTTACGTATTAAGGTACAAAAGATTTACATGTCTTAAAATTACTAATAGCAATTTCAGAGGAAAAACTATAAATATTTTGACATCCAAACCAATCTGAATTATAAATCAATGATGCAGATAACTTCAAATTAATTATTCGTTAGAAAAACATTGAGAGAAAAATTCAACAAAGTATATAATAAACAGGGTTGAAGAACACATATCTACAAATTTGCAGTATTCAAAATCTCATTTGTGATCTATATTTTGATGTATTTGAAAATTGTTATTACAAAATGACTCTCTCCAAAAATTCCGAAGCCTTTCCTCAGTCTTTAGAAACTATATTTATACATTTTCATCAAAATTTTCTCGTTGGTGACTAACCAACTTCCTAATATTACGGTTACATAAAAATAATGTCAACCGTTTACAATTTCTTTCTAATCTCTAATGATAAAAACATTTTAAAAGATTTTAAGCTTGCATTGACAAACTTCCTTTCTCTGCTTCAATACACTGAACACATTTCCCCAAAAACTTCACAAAAGTCCTAGGAGCATCTGGTATCTCATTTTCTTCAAATAAGAAAAATCTTTTCTACAATTCGGGCAAACGGTTTTCTATCATCTTTTCTATGAATTTAATAGTTTTCAACTTTAGATTTGACATCACCATCCATTTGTTGATCTCTGTAATATGGATCAATTTAATTTTTTAAATCTTTGTTTTCATTTCCTCAAACTCTTCTCTAAACCTTAGCTGGTGCTTGGCAATATTGATTTCTCCTAATAATCCGGAACAGTCATTTGTTCCGATATTTAATGAAGCTCTTTCTAATAGATCGAAAATTCCCTGGAAATCATCATTGACTTCTCTTGTTATTCATTTATATTTATCCATCTTTGCTTCACACACTTTTATTATTATTTCCCCTATAACCTATTCAAAAATAGATAATTTTTGAATCTTTCCAACCTCTTCCTTTGATGAGAAAGCCACTGCCTTCTGAAAAATTGTTCTAGCTTCTTTCACCTCCCTTTCCTTCTGGAACACATTCTCCAAAGAATTATTTGTTTCTTGAAAATATTTCTGGACTACTTCCGGATTCAAGAACACTTTTTGTTGTTCTTCCTATATTCTTACATATATCTCCAAGGCTTGTGTCCTGAAATTTTCAAGTTCTATTACCTGATTAGTAATAGAAATAATTTTATCTTGTAAATGTTTGTTTTCTTCTTCCAGCTTTCGAACCTGTTCCTGTGTGATCTGTATTATGAGTTTTGCCTCCTCCAAGTCTTTATTATTTCTCTGGATTTCTTGCATATCCTTTAGTCTAGCTTGTTCTAGACCCTTCTGTATTCCCCAACTAATATTTCTTTCGTTTTCTTTTAGCTTGTATTGCAACTGAATTATTGCTTGGTCCTTCTGTTCAAGCATAGTTTTTAAATTGCCAATAGAATACATATTTGATGATGCTATACCACCCATTGTACCTACTAACTCTGTAGAAAATTCTCCATCCTTGAGTTTATTTCCATCTATAATAACCCTATTCTTTTTAATCGTCCCTTCTCCTCTTGGATGAATTTCCTGTTTCAAGACTACTCTTCGCTTTTTACTGAAAAAGTAATCTAACGGGGGGATTTCGTCTCTCGAAATCAGATATAGGTCATTGACATATAAAACTCCTTCATGGGGGGTTCCAAAAGTTCACTGCAATGGAGTTAAAGAGGTGATAGGACTACCGAGTTCTATTGAAGTTGTTCCTCCTATCTTTTCTTGAACATTTTTTATGATTTCTGGAATTGTTTCCAGCTCTTTTTTCTTCTCTGTTCCCGTTTATTTTGTTTGAGAGCCCTCTGTGTCTTGGGAAGGTATCTCGGTATTTTTCATCTTACCTTTGTTATTTTCTCTATCTTGTATATTAGTTTCATACCCTGGAGGGGATCCTTGTTGTTCTAGCAATGGGGTCGAAATTTCACCCCATAAACTCTTAGGTAGGAAACTTCACCTATGGATTTGAAAAGATGTGAATCCAATCTGTGAGTCTGGTGGCAAGGCCTGGACTTTGTTTAGCACTTCTTCAGAAGACTTAACATCTTTAAATATATCATCATAAATAGATATTTCATGTTCATATGCCTTTAGATTACAATGTATGAAATGCCTACTTATTACTTGGTAGGGGTCATATTTTCTGTGTTCAATATCTACTAATTTCACTTCTTCTAATGACTCAACCTCTACCTTAGAATGGCCTAAATTTGATAAAGAAAATTTCCCAACATGAATAGGGAAAGATGGCCATGATTTCTTCTGAAGTGCTTTTAATTCCAATACAACACCGCCCTTGACTATCCGATAAGCTACTTCCCTGCACACCAATCTATCTAGTAGGAATTTAGGGAGTGCATGAGGGGGAATAGAACAACCATAAACCCTAATGTAGGAAAAAATTTCCTCAATAAACTAGTCGACAACTGCTTTAATACTTTCTAAGATTGTATCAGAAATGCGAGGGGGTTCACATCCAAAAAACATTTTGTGCATGGGAATAATAATAAAATGGCAAACCTCGTAAAATGTGCCTTTATCATTTTCTTCCCAAAGGGCCGAGTGCTATTTATGAATGGGTTATGTACAAGAAATACTCCAACTCCAATTCATTAATGGAAAGGGATTCATAAAACAGATTGCATCCATTATGTATGCAAACATATAAAAAGATGTTGGTTGTCCCTTTGACTTGGCTTCTTTGTAGTTTAAAATTTCTTTTGTTAGGTTATCCGACAAAATATTATGCCAGTTAAAATGATTTCCTTCTGAAGCTTCCTCTAAAAAGGGCACCCAGTCTGCATGAAAATGACAGGGATCTTTTCTCCCAAAAAGTCTGCATAACATAATGGCTATATAAACCATGTATTCATTTAAGGAGGTTGTAGCATAAATCCCATGAGCATCAACCCTAAACTTTTCTTCAGACCTCGCCCATCCTCTAATCATATAGAGATATGTATGGTTTGCCTCAATACATTCCTTTCTCTGAAACTCAGCTAAAAATTCAACATTAAAAGTATGTTTATAATTCGACGAGAGTTTTTACATTACTTGAATGTTCTCTGGTCTGAATGAGCCGACGATAGCTCCTTGCTTGTTTATAATTCTCCTTGTTGGGATATCTACCTTAACCAGATCCCAACTGATCATATTAGTGTATACCACAAGCCTCGGACGAACAACGATCTTATGAAGCTCAGACTCAGCTATGTCTCGGAAATGATTTTCAGAGTCAGGGTGAGCATTCTCTAATTCATATTCCAACAAATCTAAGATTTTAGTCGAAGATTTAATAGAATTGATAGCATGTGGAGTGGTATCGGAGATAATATCTCATTTCTGTGCATCTTTATTCTTCTTCGGTGCCTTTCTAGGTCCCATGAATTCTATGTTTAATTGAAAACCTTTCACAGAAAATGGATGAATGAGCTCAGCTTAGAATGAAAACACAAACATTCGAATGTTTATTTTGAATATATTTAAAAAAGGAAGAGATTTGCACAACTGTCACGAATTTAAAGATCTTAATGCGGAAGATATTTTACTGAGATATGCTTTTAATGTCCGTATTTAAGTACCTTCGGGTTTTGAAGAAAACGAGAAACCTACTTAATTGTTAAGTGAAACATAAATGAACACCTAAGAATGATTACCATTAATCTTGTTTTTAAGAAAAATGTTAATTAATGTTAATCATAATTTAAAGCTGAAAACTTCATTTTTCGGGGTTTTGAAAATCGTGATGTCGAGAGGTATGTAGTCGATGAAAATACGATTTCCAAAAATGCGAAATCGTGAAATCACAATGCTTTAATTAAGATTTAAATGCTTGTATCATGTTAATTCATTGAGATTAGACTTTTTCAGGATTTCTAAAATCGGGATTTTGGGAAACATGATGACAAGAGTCGTGTGTTATTAATGAAATCCGATATCCGAAATCGCGTAATTGCGATGGCTTGTTTCTCTTTTTTTTTTTTTTTTTTTTAAAGGACTTAACTTATCTTAATTAACTAAAAAATCACGATTAAGGCCAAAACTGAAATAGTTTAATTTAACGTGACTTATGGATTGGGGTTTCAGAAATCAGGATTTCGGGAAACATGATGACAGGAGACGTGCTCTCACAGAACCGCGAATCCTGAAATTGCATCATAATCATTTTAACCCTTAACCTTTCTTAGAAGAGACTAAATTAATTCATTTTTTAAATTAAGATTCCAACGTTTCGGGAAATCGGGGATCGGGGTTTCGTGATTTGATTTGCATCAAAAATTTGTTTACAGGAAACCCCGAATCCCGAAAATTTTTTAAAGTTTAATTTAAAAAATTGTAAATTTAAAATTTCAACACGTTTTAAATAATTTTCAAAAAAGCGTCGGAAAATTTATAATTTTTGTAAACCTTTTTCCATTCATTATCCAAAAAACAATTAATAAAAAGGTATTGTGAATTTAGAAATGACGAAACTCTTGTTTTAAGAAAGCCGAAACCCGAAAATCACAAAAAATAAAAATCTAGGCCTTAAGGATAAAAATTTAAGATCTGTTTGAACAATGTTCATGATCATTCCATTCCCCTTGTACCCGGAAGCCTTCCTCCCAATATCTTTCCGTATTGTCATCTCTTTTCCCAAAAAAATGAAATTGCGAAAATGGTCCAGGAACTCCTTAATGCAGGCTTTATCTGCCCTAGTACGAGACCGTACTCGTTTCCTATGTTCATGGTCCTAAAGAAAGAAGGTTCTTGGCGAATGTGTCCTGACTTTTGTTCCCTCAACAAACTTACCATAAAAGACAAATTCCACATTCCTGTCATTGTTGACCTCCTGGATGAATTGAGTGGCGCCCAATTCTTCACTAAACTTGATCTTTGTTCGGGCTACCACCAGATACGTATGAAAGAGGCAGACATTCCAAAGACTACCTTTAGAACTCATGAGGAACACTATGAGTTTTTGGTCATGCCCTTTGGCTTGTGTAATGCCCCATCCACCTTCCAAAGCCTCATGAATCATGTATTTCGTCCATTTCTCTGCCATTTTGTCTTAGTTTTCTTTGGTGACATCCTCATCTATATAAAAACCTGGACAGACAATCTTTCTTGTGTGGATTGAGTTCTCCATCTACTCTCTCAGCACCAACTTTTCCTGAAACAGTCTAAATGTTCTTTTGACGCCTGAGAAGTAGAATACTTGGGTCATTTGGTTGGCAAGGATGGAATCAGTGTGGATCCTAAAAATATTGAAGCTATGAAAAACCAGCCTCACCCAAAGACTCTTAATAGCTTGTGTGGATTTATGGGCTTAACAGGGTATTATATCAAGTTTGTTAAGAATTATGGGAAGATTGTAGCACCTCTCACTGCTCTCCTCAAAAAGAACTCTTTCATGTGGAATCCAGTCATTGCTCAATCTTTTCAAACCTTGAAAATGGCCATGTGCACCACTCTAGTCCTTTCCCTTCCAAATTTCACAAAGACCTTTGTGTGGGAATGTGATGCCTCGGGGGAAGAAATCGGTGTTGTCCTTATGCAAGAGGGTCAACCTTTGGCCTTTGCTAGCAAGCAACCATCTGAAATAAATCTAGAAAAATCCATATATGAAAAGGAAATGTTGGCTATTATGCATGTCGTTGATCTGTGGAACCCTTATCTATTGAGGCAATGTTTCCAAATTAAGATAGACCATCAATGCCTCAAGTATTTTTTGGAAAAATGCATTTCCTCCCCAGAAAAACAAAAATGGGTGACTAAGCTCTTTGTATATGATTATGAGATCATTTACAAGAAAGGAAAAGACAATGTGGTTGCGGATGCACTTTCCCAAAAATATGAAGATGAAGGATCCATTTTTTCTCTTTCATTCATTCTACTAGATTGGCTCCAAGCCGTTCGCCAGGAATGGCTACAAGATCCCAAAATTTCGCATCTGATCCAAAAATTACAGTCCAATGCTCCAGCTTCCCCAGGGTACTCTTGGCTCCATGATGAACTTCGATACAAAGGTCATTCATATTTAAGTAAACAATCAAATCTTAAATCCATGGTACTTTTTGAGCTTCATGATATACCCATAGCAAGGAACTTCGGGTTCACCAAAATCTATGACAGGGTCAAACGTTCCTTTTTTTGGGATAGTATGAAACAAGACATTCGTAATTTTGTCGCTGAATGTGATGTGTGTCAATGCAACAAGGGAGAAACAATCAAATATCTAGGCACATTACAGCCGCTCCCGATTCCACTTCCTATTTGGAAGGATATCTCTATGGATTTTATTACCGGCTTACCCAAATCAGGAAATAAATCAGTCTTCATGGTGGTTGTTGATCGCCTTTCGAAGTATGCTCATTTCTGTGCCCTTCAACACCCGTTTACAGCATCCACAGTGGCTCAAATTTTCATGGATCAGGTCTTCAAGCTTCATGGCATACTGCACTCTATTGTTTCTAATCACAACCCAACTTTCACAAGAAATTTTTGGCAAGAAATGTTCAAGATACAAGGCACTAAATTGCATCTCAGCACAACTTATCATCCCCAGACTAATGGCCAAATGGAAGTTGTCAACAAGCATTTGGAAACATATTTGAGGCATTTTGCCTCAGAAATAAAAATCAGTGGGCTCAATGGTTACCCCTAGCTGATTGTGGTACAACACCTCATACCATACAACTACACACATGACTCCTTTTGAAGCGGTATATGGACAAAAGCCACCTTTAGTTCTCTCATAATTACCGGGTTCCTCGAAGGTCAAAGCGGTTTACCAAACACTTATAGCTCGAGAGGCTATTTTTCGTACCCTCAAAGAGAATTTTGTCATGGCACAGAATCACATGAAGCAACAAATAGATCAAGGTCGCTTTGAACATCAATTTGCAAAAGGGGATCAGGTGTTTCTTCGACTGCAACCTTACAAGAAAACTTCCCTCAAGGTCGAGCATTTTCAGAAGATCGCGCCCAAATTTTATGGTCCTTATATCATTCTCAAGCGTGTGGTACAAGTAGCCTATCAGTTATCTTTTTTCATCCATTTGAAGCTACATCTTGTTTTTCATGTTTCATGCTTAAAGAAGGTGATTGGAGCTAAGTGCCAAATTCAAAATAACCTTCCCGAGTTAGCTGAAGAAGGATCCATTTGGCTACAGCCAGAAGAATTTTTGGACCACTATGAGTGTCTCCTACATCAAAGAACCATCAAGGAAGTGCTAGTCCAGTGGAAAGATACAAATCCAGCAGATTCCACTTGGGAACCAACTACCATTCTGGAACAATTTTCTCATCTCAAGCATTGAGGACAAGGTTGTTTTTAAGGGGGCGAACATGTTAGGTTCCTAAACCGCACATAGTTATAACAATATATTCAGATGTAATAAAGGTCAATATTAATAAGGCCTTTCAATAAAATAGAATAAGACAGATGTAAGAAGACTTAATAGAAGATTTCGCTTCTAGAAGGATCTTCCTCTAGATGCTTCTTTTAATAGACATATTTAGTATAAATAGGAGTCGAGGGTATGAGAACCCTATCTTGGATAATATTTTAATAGAGTGCTTCTCAACTGGAGGTTTCCCCATCAAAGAGGCCTATGAACATTGATTTCAGAATCAAAGTGTTATTTATGTTGTTGTTCTTATATCATTTCAGTGCTATTGTGGTGATTGTTCTGATTATATTGTTGTTATTCTGCCATTTCTAGTGTTATATTTATGTTCTGCATACTTTTTATATATGGTATATTACAAAATCCTTTGTAAGGATTTTATATGTTTCTCCACTCTAGCCTTGGAATGGGAGCCAATTCCTGCACTGACTAGGAGTTCTTTCTTCCACCCAGTATTGAGAAACTATGGTTTTATTTTGGGTTCTGATTCCATCATGGAGTCTGAGAAGAGAGGGTTGGTCCACTATTCTGGGGGGTTGTTTCCAAGCATCCTCCCAGAAAATATCATCCATTCCATTATTTATTTCCCATAAAAAAATATCTTTCATTAATTGTCGGATTTTCCAAGCTAGGTTCTAGAGAAATGAACTCGGGAGGGCATTGTTCATGTTGATAATCTGACTGGTTTGTTGATTTTGTGCATATTTTATTTTCCAGAGTCTAGCCCGTTGAGAATAAGGGTTAGTCAACCATCTCCACCATATCTTTTCCAATAGGGTACGGGTGAGGGTTTCTGGATCTCTCAATCCTAGGCCACCTTTCAGTTTCAGAAGTAATTAAGTTACCCACGCCACTACAACCCCTTTCTTCTTTGCCTTTGTGCTATCCCTTAGGAAGTCCTTTTGGAGATTCCTCATTTCTCTGATAATGTATTTTGGGGCTTCTATAATTGAGAGATGGTAGACAGGTAGTTCTTGAAGGACGTATTTGATGAGGATGAGTTGAATATCTATGTTGATCGAATGAAAAGACAGGTTGCCTAGTTTTTTTTCCATCTTGTCTAGGAGTTCCTCCCAAATGTTTTTCTTTTCAGAGTTTTCTGTGAGGGGAAATCCCAGGTAATTGGAAGAAATATTGCTAGGTTGGAACCATAGGAGACATGGTAGGTGACATTGTATTGGCTGGGGGGTGTTGAAGAATAATATGTTGGATTTCTATTCGTAGACACACATACCAGAGGCTTCAAAAAAGTCATTGAGGAATTTATTTCCTGTTACAGCTTCTTTCATAGTTGGAGAGGCCATGAGCATTTTTTCATCCACAAATTGTTGATGTGAGGTTGGGGATTATTCTCAATAAAAGGAAATCCCTTTCTAGTTTCTCGTCTTCACTTATTCCTTGATTGATCTTCCCAAGCCTTCTACCACCAAGATAAAGAGGAAGGGATAGAGGGGGTCTCCGTAAAAGATACCTATGGAGGGGAAGAAGGTTGGGGAGGGGATACATTAACCAATATAGAAAATAAGGTTTAGTAGAGTAGAGAGTGAATCCATTGGATCCATATTTCACTGAAATGAAACACATCCAAAATGATAAGGATCTATGTCCAGTTTAGACTGTCAAAGGCTTTGGAGAGTTCTAGTTGGACGAGCATTAAAGGATTATTGGAGGAATGGAGAGAGCGGATGAGGCCATGCATGAGGTTGATATTGTCTATGATTTTTCTTCCTTCCACATAGATTGTCTTCTCTGGGGAGATGAGAAAGGGGAAGAGAGGTTTCAGTCTATTCACAATGAGTTTTTAAATGATTTTGTAGATGATGTTGTAGCAAGAGATAGGGAGAAATTAATGGGTGATTTATAACTTTTCCTATTYAGGTATGAAGGAGAGGAAGGTGGCATTTAATGCCAGTAGGAATTTATTTAATTTTCTAGAGTCTTCCACTGCTTCTCAAACTTCATTTTTTATTATCARCCAGCAGGCTTGGTAGAAGTCCATTGTGGATCTGTCTGGTCCTAGAGATTTCCCTTTCGACATCTCCCATATCGCTTGCTCTACCTCATCCATTGTGATTGGCCTCATCAGGGATTCATTGTGGTTTACATTTATCAATTTATGAATATGCTAAGTAATCCTTTTGATGGCGGTCATTCTATTCAACTATTGTTCTTTCATAATACTTTTGTAATATTGTAGGATCTCAGATTGGACGTCTTGATGGTTGTTGAATTGGTTTCCTTGTTGATATTTTAGGGAGACAATTCTATTATGGTGTCTCCTCTGTATCATCGAGTTGTGGAAAAAGTTTATGTTTCTCTCACCTTCTTGAAGCCACCAGATTCTTGATTTATGTCTCCATACCATTTCTTCTTTCTTTTCTCTAGTTTATATTTGGGCTATGAGAGATATTTATTCCTCTAGTATCTCCAAAGAGTGCCCAGAGGCTATCATCTATTGTTGGTTTTGTTTCATTCTTTCTTGAAGTTGGATTTTGGCTTGAATTGTGTTTCCAATTTCTTATTTATTGCATTCCTTGATTCGTTGTTTTAGGTTCTTCAATTGTTGATGGAGGCTATACATCATGGAGCTTGAGTTGACTTCCAGTGCCTTCGACCATGAGGGAAATTTGGAGTGAAATGAGGCTTTTGTTAGCCAGAAGGATTCAAAGAGGAAGGGACGGTTCTTGGGGGTATCTGGGATCTCAACTGAGAGGGAGATGGGCCAATGGTCCAAGCCATGATAGGGGAGAATGGTGGCTTCTATGGTGAAGTTTCTAGGGAGAATTGATTATGAGAGAAGGAATCAATATAAGAGGGAGGATATATGGTGTTGGCCATGTTGGTGATTTCTCCAGGTGAAGGTACCATTTGAAGTTTCCTAGTCTACCGACCCAAGTTGCTAATGGTTTCTTTGAATCTTTCATAGTCTTTCCCCAGGTGGTTTAAGCCACCAATTTTCTTTGAGAGAGAGGTTATGAGGTTGAAGTCTCCCCCTATGATCCAAGTTTGTCTATCTATGCGGGGTTCAAAATGAGAAAGGGATTGCATGAAGGATAGTTTCTCTTGTAGGGGTTGAGGGTCGTAAATATTAGAGAAATATCTTGAATGGTTAGATCCAATGGGTTGGAATTTAGAATTTATGGAGTGGTGGGTGGTGAAGAAGGAGGAAAGGGTAATTTCGTTGGGGTTCCATAGGATGGTTAGGGTTCCTAAATCTCCTTCGAAATTTATGGCTATGACATTACAACTTCTTCAACATTTGAAGACCATTTTTTCCATGGTTGTGGAAGAGCATTTGGTTTCTTGTAACATCATGATTGATGGTTTTTCCTCAGATATCAAGTTCTTTAAGAATATTTTCTTACTAGGGTTGTTAATGCCTCTTATATTCCAAGAGATGTATTTCATTGTGAAGGTGTTTTTCACCAATTTTACTTTGAGACAACTTTTTCATTTAACTCAACCATAGTTACATCGATTGTAGTGCAAAACGTGATTCCTAAATATAACTCAACCACAAAATGAATAACTCATAATATTTTATTATATCTTGTAGGATGCCCATTTTAGACCTCAAACTTCCACTAGTAAAACATATAAGAAAGTGATTGAGTACAAGCTAGTGTGATAAGTGCAAAATAGAAAAACGGGTAAAGAAGGAAAGGTTTGCAAAACACCAATCAAGAAATCAAAGAATTAAAAGACTCCTTACATAAATTGCATAACTAGGTTTTTGATATTCACAATCAAATTAATCTAAAGGATAAATTTATTGAAGCACTTCAAGTAAAATTAATTGAAACAGAGTAACAAATTGAGAATATGGTTGATGCAAAATGTGCAACAAATGATCTCATACAAAAGGTTGATGCAACTTGTGACAAAAAATACCTAATGTAGAGGGTTGATGCTACTTGTGATACACATGACCTAATTATTGATACACATGATGCAAAAAAATATATCGATGATTCCTTAACTAGTCATGAGATGGAGTCATACAATAAATTAATGAAAAAAAGTATTATTGAAGATGAGTCATAGGCATAAGCACAAAGTGATATGGATGGAATCATTACATTTTTTTTATCTATCTCAATTATTTTAGAGTGGAAACAATTGGAGGAATAAACTTGTAGGCTCATTTTAGTAGTAGATTCCATTTTGGAAAATTGGGGTCTAGAACCTTTCAGATCCACTTTGAGGAATTAAATGAATTTTTTTAGGGTTCTGGTGTCTGAAAATTGTGCACACACCATTAATGTTGTTCTACACTCTGAGACCTTTTCAACTATGTTTTCCATGCATCAATCATAGTTTTTATGAAAATTTTATGCATCTCACAAGTTGAAATATCATGTTGACCACAATGGTAGAAGAGGATGCCAAGTCATCCCCCATTACTCATGCATATCGAGCTATCCATGTGAGGAATTTCAAGAATATTCGAGAAGATCAAAAAACTTATCACAATTAAAGTTTGAGGAATTCAAAACCCTAACCCTAGATGGATATCAAGCCATATAAAATATCAGGTTGCTAGGAAGAGAAGTGCTTCCATTCTATGTTATTGTATTTTGTTCCACAACATAGCAGAACAATTGAGAGTGAGAAATTAGAGAGAATAACAAAGGGGGTCAATGTTATGTAGTATGCTAACATGTGATGTGGTAAAGTTCCCCATGTGGATAGGTGAAACCCCCCTTGGATCAAGAACCCTCTTGATCCAAGACATAAGGAAAAATGGTGAACCAATTTCATCCTAGACCTATTTCAAAAATTAGAATCAGGAGGAACATATGGATGAATTACCTTTTTAAGATGGTTGTCGTTATTTCTCCAGCCTTTGACCTTGATGTCCAAGCTCCTAGGTGCAAGAAAAGAACTAAAAAAAAAAAGATAAACCTTCTTCTTCGAGACTATATTGTCCAGTGAAAATAGATCTATATATGATGAATTTAATAACATAGACATGCATACACATGAATGCAGAGAAATGAGAGGAATAGGACAAGTTATGTATTAATGGAAATCCAGCAAAATGGAATCACATACAATATCAAGTTTGACATTTTAGTAGCTTCTCCAAGCTATCCCACCCATCCCCTTGGATCTCACACAATCATAGGTAAGATGCTATTAATTCTCTCCCTTTCTCTTGAATATCTCAAGATTATAATTATAATACTCTAAAATTCTCTCCTTCTCCTTTTCACTCAAGCATGGCCTCCATTATATAGGATTTGAGGGCATATAAACCATGAGGTATTTTGGGAATATGGTTAGATCAAGTGAGGATTTATCTCATGAGGTTGGAATTTGGCTAATCAAATGAGAATTGACTTTGCCTAGGATGGAGTAAAGATATATGACTTGAATCCTTGACCCAGACCAACTTAGATCTTCCCATAACTTATCCCAAAAACAATAAAGCTTTGTTTTAACCACTTCATCTCTCCCATATAACTAGGCACAAAGTCATAGTGTCACTCAACTATAACTGAGCAAGGAGTGATAACAAGGTTTCATCACCCCTTGCACATGGGTAAGGGATCTATCAAGCTAAAAAAGGTCAATAACTTAAGGAAAAAGAGTGTCATTTCGACCTCCAAATGATCTATTTCTCATAAATCATGTCTAGAGAACATGGCAAGTACTCCCACATGATGATAAAGTTGTGATAATTAGTATTATGTGATACATAAGTGTGACACTTAGTAGCACGACAAATCGACACTGAGTAGAATGTGATACATAAGTGTGACACTTAGTAGCAGGACAAATCGACACTGAGTAGAATGTGATACATAAGTGATACATAAGTGCAACACTTAGTAGACTACAATACATAAGCACAAAATTTAAAAGTGTGGGAATTTGGTGTGTAACAACAGGCCATAGGTCTCAAGTAACTACATAGAGAGTGCATTCCCCATTGTACTTGAATTATTTACATACCTGATGTAGGAGGATCTGGAATCCTCAAAAAATGATATTTTCACATGCTAATGAAAATGACCTCATTGCGTAGAGCTTGACGAGAGATTTCCAAAACAATTTGAATGTCCTCAAACTAACGTCGTATGAAGAATTTTTTATGCTGAAAGTATTTTGACCAACAAGCAAAAAGTTAAACAAGGCAGGACACATGGTATGACCACAGGTTTCTATGTGGAAATACGAACAATATAGTTAGGTTACTTGGAAACGTCACATATGGAATGTATGGATGATATGTGGAAGGTATCATGTTGATGTGACACAATATGGATTGACATATAGTTGGTGACAGGTGGTAGTACAATGTTGAAGTGGCATGTTGCAGGTGGTAGTATGGTGTTGATGTGGCACTAACAGCTAGAAAATGATGAAGGCAAGTTGATTGTGCATTGACATAGTGATAATTGTATAATAAGTGGGCCAATAAAAGCGTGACACATGGATGAATTAGAGAGTGACACATAGCACTCTCCGATTGACCAATATTGGCTAAGGTGTATAATATGTTGTTGGGATCGGCATTGATTGAAATCAATATCTCCGTGGGGATATTCAAGAATTTTCTAATGACTTAATCATAAGATTCAACCATTGCACCAATGATATGGTTTGTTAAAACCAACCAAAATCTTTATATTTAAATTTAATTAATTTTTCCCGTGGAATCTATGAAGTCGAGTGGGGTTTGACCCTCTGACCTTCACTATATAAACCCACCCAATTTTTCATTGCAAGACAGCATTGGAATGCATGCCACAAGAGGAGGCATAGAGTTTCATGCCAAGGAGGATATTGAGTGCATTGGAATGCATGCCAAGAGGTGCTCCTATTTTGGTTTTGCAACATTTTTCATGCCACAAATATCTTTGAAAAAAGTATAGAGTGTTTAGACTCATTTTTTTTAGTTTTCCAAGAGGAATATGATGGTGATATTAGTTCTATGCTAAAGTACCGTGTACAAATATTATTACATTTTTCTATGTATGAGAGTCGTATTCTCGTTTAGCATGTCAAAAAGGGTTTTTGAGCACCTGTGAAGAACATAGTCGAGTTTATACTTGTTCTTCTCATACTTTCAAGAGGAATTCAGTGGTGACCTATGTTTTTGGGTTTGAATAAAAAAATTGAAGGGTGTATTCAAATTTACCATTGTAAGTCATGATTGTATCAAGCATTTGAGAGTTAATAGTGCATTCTAATTGTTTGGAAGTGGACCTAGAGATGTATCCCACGAGGGGTGAAATCTATTATCAACTCTTCTCCTCTTAGTTTTTTTATTTTATGTTGTGTTATCTCTCATTTTTAAGCAAGTTTATCATTAGTTAATTAAGTTTTGGACAAGGGAATTCACATTTGTTTTTGAAAATAGTCAAGAAGATCATAATTTCTGAATCAGGTTCGATGTTGATGTATGTTTAAAGACTAAGTTTAGATATAAGGATTTTTTAGTCAATACCATAGAAAATAGAGTAGAGTAGCCTCAACTTCTAACTAGGTTTTCTCTCATAAAGGTTTCCTAGAGAAAATATTTGCGTTATTTTGTGGATGGTGTGTGATTTTACTTTATTGTTCTTGTTGGGTCACCAAAGTACCATCTTTTTACCAACCTTTCACTTCACTTTCAATTCACTTTCACTTCACTTTTAACCATATTTATCTTTCCCATACCCTTACATTAAACAATTTTCATGATTACATGGTTTTTAGACATATTATTTTCCAATGCATCTATTTTAGTGTTTTTGAGTGAATTTATGATTAAATATTGGAAAAATGACATGTTTACACTTATATATGAAAGTGGGATGAGTTTCATGATGTTTACAGGTGTATTTGAAGACTCCACCCAAGTCAAATTTGACCATCAAGACTCAAATTCGAATTTCCTCTTCAACCCTTTGAAGATTTGATGAAGATTTGGAGATCTACTCAAGTATCCTAGATGGAGATTAATCATGAAAGAACTATTTGTGAGAGGATTTGTAGAGATATCACTTGATAGGTGTGAGCACGTGGTTGTAACCAAGTGAGAGATTTGTGGATCTAGGAGAGATTTGTGGATCTAAGTTATCTTAAATTTTTGTATAAATAGGAGTGCCTCCTCCATTTCAAGGGGAGGACTCCTAGAGCATTGTGTCCAACGTATGATGGAATAAGAATCAAGCTTTATTTTCACATCAATTTCCATTCTCTAGTTTAGATTTAGAATTCTTTAGTTTATGTGTTACTTTATTCTTGGGAGAATTGAGCTCACTCCAAATAGATCATAGTAGCATTTTATTCTTGTTCTAATGGTTTGAATAGGTTTATATGGTTTATTGTTTTTATTAGAATTATTTGATGATCTTGATTATTGATAGGTTATTTAAAACATTATGAGAAGACCTCATGTAAGGGAGCTATTGTTTTCATGTCTACAACAACTAAGCCTTTTTAAGTGTATTTATTTTCAATGCATGAGTGTTTAATTGATGATCTTGATTGTTGATAGGTTTTGTGAAACATCATGAGAGGACCTCATGTAAGGGAGCTAGTGTTTTCTTTCCTAAAACAACTAAGTCTTATTAAGTGTGATGAAAGAGTTAGGATTTGATTGAATTTTCTTAGATTAGAGTTAGATGCCTACTCCTACATATATTTTTTTGGCATCATCACAAACTTACAAGCATCGCTGGTTGATAATTAAATGAAAGCAATTTAAGCAATTGAATTGCCCAACAATTCTCTTTTTTTCTGATTTTATCTATTGCATTCATAAGAAGAAAATCAATAACTAGTCAAGTCGATCATAATTTCTGAATTAGGTTAGATGTTGATGTGTCTTTAAAGAGTAATTTGACATCCAAGGATTTTCATATAAAGTTGGTATGAAAGAAAGTTTGATGTGTATTTGAAAGTGAATTCTTATGAGTTCCAAACACAATATTGGTGAAGGATCATTTGAATAGTATATTCCTGGTATTAGTTTGAGGCGTGCATTTTGAAAGAAAGAAACGTCTTCAACAAAAGACAGGGATTCATATAATTGAAATATTTTTGGTTTTGATGAGGCATTCTTTTCCGTTTTCATGATAATGAAGGACATGGTGGAAGAAATGTATGAAGATCAAAATAAGGCCAAGGGAACTAGCGGTAAAGGAAAAGGAATGCCACATAACTTCGAGAAGCAATCGAAGAAGCCACATAACTTCGATAAATAGTCGAAGGGAAAAGGAGAAGAGAACCCTACATTTTCTCATTGGAAGAAGAAAGGACATGAGGAGGCAACATGTTGGAAGTTGCATCTAGAGAGGATATCAAAGAATTTCAAGGACAAGGGTAAATAAAAGGCCACAACCATAGTTAATTATCTTGGATCATATACTAAAGTTACAAATATGGGCATTAAAAGTATATTTTTTTTTGCTAGTTCTAGCTCACATAGTTATTATTCAAAGGATAATGTAATCCCTAATGGAAGGAAAAGAAATAATTGTTTCATTTATGAGTTATCTCAAAGAATAATAATATCGATACACTTGTTGGTAGTGGATCACATATAACTTTTATTTTCGAGGAAGTTTTAAGAATTTAGGATTAGAAAATAGGACTCATACGAGACTATATCCTTTGGGTTGGATTTGTGATAATGCTCAGTTATAGGTAACTAAACAATGTAAGTTACGGTTTGAGATCACATCCCTTTTCAATGACATGGTAGAGTTAGATGTGGTTCCACTTGACATTTGCGGGATAGTTTTGGGAAGTCCATACTTGTATGATAGGAAGGGAATTTTCTACATGGAATAGAATAAGTATCATATTTTCAAGGATGGGATTGAGTTCATTGTGAGATATCATCAAATGAATACTAATTTGACCATTGTCACTACAAGGCATGTGAAAATGCTAGTTATTTCTAGTATCCATGATCCATATTTACAACCTACGGTTGAAAGTAAAATAGGTCCTTTAGTTGACGCTGTTCCTATTAAGAAGGGGAAATATGTTGATGGTTCATTCTCTTTCGCATTTGTATATTCAATTTTGTTTTTGATTTTATTACTAATCAATGGATTATGTTTAGTAGCTACAACAATGAATGGAGGAGTTTGTGAATTTAAGGGAATGGTTAACTTGGTCAACAATGATGTTTCAGTCTTCATTATTATTGTGATGATCCATGTTCTCATTATCTAAGTATAATGGATGGATGATATTGGACAAGTGAGGAGATAGTATCCTCACTTCATTTTTTAATAAACCAGACTTTTGGATATTATATAGGTTGTTTGGACGACCGATTATTGGATCCAGTGATTTATGGGATTCAGAGTTAGTGTCGACATCAGAGGAAGAAACGTAAAATAATTCTTCCAATACTCTTAGAATAAGGAAACCCTATTTCATTATGGGGAATAAACCTACAGTGGAACAATTATGGTTATCGTTTTGGGGAAGTTTCCTAAAATGGGATGTTAATAGCCAATTTTAGCATGCATATGTAGCACCTCCAAATCAATTTTCCATTTTTGCAATCGAGGGATTTATTTAGCCACTCTTGGATAATTTATAGAGTGAGAGGGGTCTTGTAGGGATTCCTAACCATTTGTTTGGAAGCATAAAGACAATTTCTCTAACGTTGTCTTATTATCAGCTAATGGACAACATTTGGGTCGAATTTCCAAGTAATATTATTCTTGTTTTGTGTACAAAGGTGAATGAATGGAAGAATGCAACTTTGAATAAATTTTTCATATATATTAGGAGGAAGAAGAGAATCGTAGTTTTGAAATGTCTTCCTAGAGATGGTAAAGAAATAAGGAGGTAGAATATTTATTAAAAGGGTAAAATAAGTATAGGTGGTTTTTGATTAAATGCAATGTAAAATGTATTATTTATGCTATGTACATCATAAATATGTTATATAAATTCCATGTTCATGTAAGATGTATTCTTAATTCCTTGTGTTAGCACTCTGTAATTTTCAAGGTTAGGGAAGAAATTGACAGAGGTAACCCAAAGCCACTTTGAAGTCTAGCATCTAGCCCTCCTAGATGTTGGTTGTGGAGCCTGATTATCTTCCTGATTTAGAGGTCTTTTACTTTCAGCCGTGTTTATACCCCATGAAGTATTTACACCTCATAAGTATGTACACTCTTCCACACAGGGGAGTGCAGAGGGAGGGTACCAAGTGGGGGTTTGAGGGTGAAGCCCCTGAAGAAAAAATTGCCTTGTCAAAGTATATTGTAATTTCATTGTAAATATGGACCGTTCATTATAAGGTCGCAGATCTAATGATAGAGATTATGTTAGGGTTTTTTTTTCCCTATAAGGAAACCCTATTTTATGAGGGAAATGTATTGCAGCTATGGATGTTTGCAAGTATTGTATTCTGAGAGAGGAGACTGTGAGAGAAAGAAGAGAAAGTTACAACGGGTTTTGTTGTAGGTTGTATCCCTTCATTTTGATGGATAATAATAAAGAAAGGACCTAGCAATTTCCTTGGTGGACGTAGCCCACACTGGGTGAACTACGTAAATCAGTGTCTCTCTTGTATTGTGTATCTTTTTTGTTTTGTTTCTGCATTTGTTTTACTTTATTGCTCCATAGTCCTATTTTTCTAACAACTGGTATCAAAGCGTAAGGTAACTCGCAGGAAAAGAGGGTTCCTAGTTCGAGTGGGAGAAATGTCGGATGATGGAAAGTTTAGGGTTGAGAAATTTAACAGCCAAAACTACCAGTTATGGAAGATGCAGATGGAAGATTATTTATATCATAAGGATCTATTCCTGATCAGGAGCTCAGGACCAAGTGTCATAAAAATGCTCAAAATTGAACTTGCTCAGAATTGGTTGAAGTTGGAACGCCTGGATAGGTCTCGTCGATACGATCCTGCTGGCGTGAATGGCACGCAAAACCGACTCTGCATCACAAAGATATCTCAGTCAGAAATTTCTTATTTCATTATAAAATAAAAAAAATATATAATGAAATTATAAAAAAGAAAAATTAAAAATTAAAAAATGAAAACTTTATTGAAATGGGTTTTTGGAAAAAAAATATAAGGTGGGCGCGTAGGCCGCCACCTGGCACTAAGGCCTTTGGTTAATTAAACATATAAACCTTGGCAGGCGGAGCAAACATATTATTTACAAACTCATTTTTTAAACACATTAGAACGCGCATATACATGGTTTTGATTAAACAAAACCTTTGGTGGGCGGAGTATATTAAAACTCATTTTATTAATGCGCAGACAAAGAGCCGACAGGATTTGAACATGGGTCGCCCCTTTGAAAGCCCCGTGCCCTAACCACTTGGGCTAGAGCTGCTAGTTACATGGCAAGCGGCATTTTTATTTTAAAAGGTGGACACGTGTTTTGGGCGTGTTAAGTCAGGGGCCAGCCCCTAGGGACCAAACTCATTTGTGCAAGTGACCAAGAGCATAACCATGGCGCTAAAGAGCAGTTGGCGCGTTCTTTGGGGGCGGTCCGCCAATTTTGATTCTTTTTCTATTTTTGGCGAAGTTAACTTCCACTTTCCCGAATTTAGTGGAGTTTTGTTGGGGAAAAGGAGGAAGAA
>JASDQU010107927.1:66284-77350 GCA_032191745.1 Picea mariana | reverse complement strand
TCCTCAAATCGAAAGAATATAAGTCACCATAGGGCCTTGTGATTTCAAGATCAAGTTTTTCCATAATTGCCTTTGGCATAACATTGTGGGAAGCTCCGGAATCCAACATACAGTTATGGAGAAGGTGGTCAAACAAGGTTAACGTAATCCTCTAAGTTGATGGCATCGACCTGGCTTTCATCTTTAGAAAAAATAATCATTTTGGCGATTTGTTTTCTATATATGGGATTTTTAGCTAACTCAACAAGGGGAATAGGAATTTTGATTTTATTTATTTCGCTTTCCAAATTAAAGTTTCCTAGAGCCTTGTCATTTTCGATGTTCGGGGCTTCCATACCTTTCTTTTCAGTTTTTCGTTGAGATGTGAACTTGTTTTCTTTTATAGGATCTTGTGTCTTCACAGGGAGTGTTCCTACTGGTTCTGATTTTACAGGTTGCGTATCAGCTGTGTTTCTTTTCGCAGACTATTTATCAGCAACTTTTGGAGTTACCTCATCAGTTTCGCTTCTTGGCAAATTCTTTTTTATCGAAACATTTGGGAGACTTTTATTTCTTGGTCTTAAATTATATTTTCCCTGTAGTTCAACAATAATATCATCTGCAATATCCTTATATGTGAAATCATTAGTGATATTATTGCTAACGTGTTCTTCCGATGTACTTTCTTTACTTAAAGATGCTTCGTAATCCTGTCTCGATAAATAAGGTGATTTATTATCATCGCCAAGGTTACTAATATATTCATCGATTTCTTCCAAATCTCCTAAATCTTCCTCTCCAATGTAGTTTTCACTTTTAAAGGGTGTTGGAATTTTTTGATCTTCATTTTTAATTATTTTCTGTGGTCCCTGAGGATCAGGATTTCTTCAAAAATCATTTCTGGGGAAATTATCTCTTTTCAATTTTTCTAATTCCATTTTTGAGATCTTGTTTGAAAGTTCTCGAATGACCCTAGCCATCTCTTATATTTTATCTCCTGAGGATTTTCCCGATCCTGAAGATCCACCTTGTTCTTTAAATTTCCTATTTTCTTTGTTTCCAGTTTCAGTCTTTGCTTTTATTTTCCCTGATGCCATCATGTTAGATTCTATCTAAAGCGCATCATCTTGCATTTTCATGAGATCCATTGATATCCTTTCTCTCAATGATAAGGCAAAGTCAGGATCAAAAGTGCCAGCAAAATTCACTTTTGCTGCAGGTTGTGAAGGTTTAACCTCAACTGGAATTTTATTATACAACTTATTGAACCTCTGTGTGAATTCTAGAACTGATTCAGAGTTTTTCTTTCTGAGGGCTCCAAATTCAGTCAAGTAGTAGAGGTGATCCTTCTTCTCTCCCCATTGTCTAATAAATGCACTTTCAAGTTCTTCATAGGATCTTAAAGATCCAGCTGGTAAGGAACAGAACCAGGTCCTCACCTGTCCCTCGAAAGTTTTAACTAGGAGTCTAGAATAAACATCTTCATCTTCTATTCCGAGTATGTCAACAAATTGATCAAAAAAGTTTATATGTTCTTGGGCAGTCAGATCACCTTCCCTTGTAAATTTTGGAAGGCTTTTCATATAATTCTTGGGGAGATCATGAAGAGGAATGGGAAGAACAAGTGGAGCATATCTAGCATCTACTTTAGCGAAGATTCTAGGAAGTGGTACTTGACCACCTCCAAGGGGACCACCCCCAGCTCTAGCACCTCCTTGTGCAGCCATGGTTAGATTTGAGGCTGAAGTTCGGAAAATGTGAGGAGAAGATTCTCAGAAATCTGGGGAAGAAACTTCAGGAAATGAGAAAGTATTGAATGAGGGGGGAAGTGAAAGTGATCTTTCAAGAGTTTTCGATCTGTTTGATTGCATAAAGTCAGGCTGAAAAATAGTATATGTGGTTAAAAAGACTTGTTTAAGTCATTTTCGTGATTTTAAATTTTTTTCCGGATCTGAGACTGGCGAGGTCTGCTTGCTATCCGGGTTTTTTCTAGTGTTCTTTCAGCTAATAGCCAATTTAGTTATTTTGGAGTCACCAAGTGAAAAATATTAATCCTTAGAGGGTTTTCTGTCCTTGTTCACTATAAAAAACAGAAAATGTCAATGTCATTCTTCCCATGGAAAAGATTGGTTTCTTCGATCCCCGGCAACGACGCCAAAAAGATGTTGTTCTTGAGTTTATACTTTAAGGCTATAAAGTATACCGTCAAGGAATCTGTAAATATTAAAGGAATAAATTGAGAATAAGAATTCAAAGAAAGATTAAAACAGAATCAGTTTCTCAACTGTCTCTGTCTTGCTTCCTATTGTTCTTGGATGCTAATGTCTCTCTCAACAGTAGCCCATGAACGTTCTAACTCAACCCAGTTAGTTGTTGTTTGTAAAATGGTATTAAATAAATTAAAGGTAATATTGGTTTTATCTTGAAGCCCTAGTTCAATGTTGGGTTGTCTGCTACTTGGAACAGTCATGGAGGATAAAACTTTATTTATTTGTAAAAGGATTTTAATCAAATGTTACTTCAAACTTTCCAGAGATGAGAACAAGAAAAACAATTTTGAAATCAAACAGTAATGTAAATACATTTAAGGCCATTTCCTGGATTTGTAACAATTTTAAGAATCATAAAATAACAAATAAACACCACAGAAAAATATGGGGCTTTAATCAAGAAATAATCTCATATTTCAATAGACAATAATGAAAAAAAAAAAATGAGGTTTCTAACGAAATTTAAGTATTAAGGTACAAAAGATTTATAGGTCTTAAAATTACTAATAGCAATTCTAGAGGAAAAATTGTAAATAATTTGACATCCAAACCAATCTGAAATATAAATCAATGATGTAGATAACTTCAAATTGATTATTCGTTAGAAGAACATTGAAAGAAAAATTCAACAAAGTATGATAAACATGGTAGAAGGACACATAGCTACAAATTGCAGGATCCAAAATCTCGTTTGTGATCTATATTCTGATGTATTTGAAAACTGTTATTAAAAAAATGGCTCTCTCCAAAAATTCTGAAGCCTTTTCTCAGTCTTAAGAAACTACATTTATACATTTTCATCAAAACTTTCTCGTTGGTGACTAACCAACTTCCTAATATTACGGTTACATAAAAGTAATGTCAACCGTTTACAATTTCTTTCTAATTTCTAATTACAGAAACATTTAAAAATGTTTTAAGCTTGCATCGACAAACTTCCTTTCTCTGCTTCAATACATTGAATAAATTTCTCCAAAAACTTCAAGAAAGTCCTAGGAGCATCTGGTATCTCATTTGCTTCAAATGAGAAAAAACTTTTCTACAATTCGGGCAAATGATTTGCTATCATCTTTTCTGTGAATTTAATAGTTTTCAACCTTAGATTTGACATCACCATCCATTTGTTAATCTCTGTAATATTGATCAATTTAATTTTTGCAATCTCTATTTTCATTTCCTCCAGCTCTTCTTTAAACCTTAGCTGGTGTTTGGCAATATTAATTTCGCCTAATAATCCAGAACAATCATCTATTCCGATATTCAATGAATCTTTTTCTAGGAGGTTGAAAATCCCCTGGCAATCATCATTAACTTCTCTTGTTATTCGTTTATATTCAGCCAATTTTTCTTCCCACACTTTGATCATTATGTCCCCTTTAACCTGTTCAGAAATAGATAATTTCTTAATCTTCCCAACTTCTTCCTTTGATGAGAAAGCCACTGCCTTCTGAAAAGTTGTTCTAGCTGCTTTCGCCTCCCTTTCTTTGTGGAATACATTCTCCAAATACTTATTTGTTTCTTGAAAATAATTATGGATTACTTCCAGATTCAAGAACACTTTCTGTTGTTCTTCCTCTATTCTCAAATATATCTCCAATGCTTGTGACCTGAAATTTTCAAGTTCTACTACCTGGTTAGTAATAGAAATAATTTTATCTTGTAAATGTTTGTTTTCCTCTCCCATCTTTCGAACCTGTTCCTGTGTGACTTGTATTATGTGTTTTGCCTCATCAAAGTCTTTATTCATTTTATGTATTTCTTGCATATCCTTTAGTCTATCTTGTTCTAGACCCTTTTGTATTCCCCAACTAATATTTCTCTCATTTTCTTTTAATTTGTCTTGCAACTGAATTATTGTTTGGTCCTTCTGTTCGAGCATAGTTATTAAATTGCCAACAGAATACATATTTGTTGATTCTATAGCACCCATTGTACCTTCTATTTCTGTAGCAAATTCTCCATTCTTAAGTTTCTTTCCATATATAATAACCTTATGCTTTTTAATCATCCCTTCTCCTCTTGGATGAATTTTCTGTTTCAAGACTGCTCTTCGCTTTTTACTGAAAAAGTAATCTGATGGGGGGATTTCATCTCTTGAAATTGGCTCAAGATCACTGACATATAAAGCTCCTTCATGGGGAGTTCCAAAAGTTGACTGCAAAGTTGTCAAAGATGTGATAGGACTGCCAAGCTCTATGGAAGCTATTCCTCCTAACTTTTCTGGAACATTTTTCATGGTTTCTGGAACTGTCTCCAGCTCTTTTCTCTTCTCCGTTACCGATTCTTTTGTTTGAGAACCCTCTGTGTCTTTGGAAGGTATCTCTTTATTTTTCAACTTACCTTTGTTATTTGCTTTATCCTGTATATTAGTTTCAAACCCTGGAGGGGGTCCTTGCTGTTCTGGCGATTGAGTCAAAATTTCACCTTGTAAACTCTTAGGTAGGCAACTTTGCCTATGGCTTTGAAAAATTGTGAAACCAGTCTGTGAGTCAGGTGGCAAGGCCTGGACTTTGTCCAGTACCTCTTCATATGACTTAACCTCTTTAAATATATCATCATAAATAGATACTTCATGTTCATATGCCTTTAGATTACAATGTATGAAATGCCTACTTATTACTTGGTAGGGATCATATTTTTTGTGCTCAATATTTACTAATATCACTTCTTCTAAAGACTTAGCCTCTACTTTAGAATGGCCTAAATTGGATAAAGGAAATTTCCCAATATGAACAGGAAAAGATGGCCATGATTTCTTCTGAAGTGCTTTTAATTCTAATCCAACACCTCCCTTTACTATCTGATAAGCTACTTCCCTGCACACCAATTTGTCTGGTAGGAATTTAGGGAGTGCGTGAGGGGGAATAGAACAGCCATAAACCCTAATGTAAGAAAAATTTTCCTCAATAAACCAGTCGGCAATTGTTTTAAGACTTTCTATGATTTCATCAGAAATGCAAGGGGGTTCGCATCCAAAAAATAATTTGTGCATAGGAATAATGATAAAATGACAAACCTCGTAAAATGCATCTTTAGAATTTTCTTCCCAAAGGGCCGTGTGGTATTTATGAATGGGTTTTGGACAGGAGATGCTCCAACTCCAATTCATTAATGGAAAGGGAGTCATAAAACAGATTGCATCCATAATGTAAGAAGACATATAAAAATCTACTGGTTGTCCCTTTGATTTGGCTGATTTGTAGTTTAAAACTTCTTGTGTTAGATTATCCAACAAAATCTTATGCCAGTTAAAACCATTTCCTGCTGAAGCTTCCTCTAAAAAGGGCACCCAGTCTGCAAGAAAATGACAGGGATCTTTTCTCCTGAAAAGTCTGCATAACATAATGGCTATATAAACCATGTATTCATTTAAGGAGGCTGTAGCATAAATCCCATGAGCATCAGCCCTAAACTTTGCTTCAGACCTCTCCCATCCTCTAATCATATTGGGATATGTCTGGTTTGCCTCAATACATTTTTTTCTCTAAAACTCAGCTAAGAATTCAGCATTAAAAGTATGTTTATGATTTGGCGAGAGTTTAGACATTACTTGAATGTGCTCTGGTCTGAATGAGTCGATGATAGCTTCCTGCTTGTTTAGAATGCTCCTTGTTGGGATATGGACCTTATTCAGAGCCCAATTGATCATATCAGTGTATGCCACGAGCCTTGGACGTGCAACAATCTTATGAAGCTTTGACTCAGCTATGTCCCGGAAATGATTATCAGAGTCAGGATGAGCATTCTCTAACTCATATTCCAGTAAATCTGAGCTTTGAGTCCAAGATTTAATAGAATCTATAGCATGTGGAGTGGTATTGGAGATAATATCTCCTTCCTATGCATCTTCATTTTTCTTCGGTGCCTTTCTGGGTGCCATGACTTCTGTGTTTAATTGAAAACCTGTCATAGAAAAATGGATGAATGAGCTCAGCTTAGAATGAAAACACAGACATTCGAATGTTTGTTTTGAATATATTTAAAAAATGACAATATTTGCACAACTATCACTAATTAAAAGCTCTTAATGCAGAAGATATTTTACCGAGATACGCTTTTAATGTCCATATTCAAGTACCTTCGGGTTTTGAAGAAAACGAGAAACCTACTTAATTGGCAAGAAAAACATAAATGAACTCCGAATAATGATTACCATTAATCTTATTTTTAAGAAAAGGTTAATTAATGTTAATCATAGTTTAAAGATAAAACTATGTTTTTCGGGGTTTCGGAACTCCTGATATCGAGAGGTATGTGGTCGATGAAAAAAAAACGATTTCCAAAAAAGCGAAATCGCAAAATCGCGATGCTTTAATTAAGATTAAAACGCTTTTAGCACGTTAATTTAATTATGATTAGACTTTTTCGGGATTTCATAAATCAGGATTTCGGGAAACATGATGACAAGAGACGTGCTCTCATAGAACCGTGAATCCCGAAATCGCGACATAATTATTTTAACCCTTAACCTTTCTTAGAAGATATTAAATTAATTTGTGCTTTTAAATTAAGATTCCAACGTTTCGGGAAATCGGGTATCGGGATTTCGTGATTTGATTTGCATCAAAGATTTGTTTGCAGGAAACCCCGAATCCCAAAAGTTCTTTAAAGTTTAATTTAAAAAATCGTAAATTTAAATTTCAACACGTTTTAAATAATTTTCAAATAAGCGTCGGAAAATTATATTTTTGTAAACTTTTTTTTTCATTAATTATCCAAAAAGAAATTAATAAAAAAGGTATCATGAATTTAGAAATGACGAGACTCTTGTTTTAAGAAAGCTGAAACCTGAAAAACACAAAAATAAAAATCTAGGCCTTAAGGATAAAAATTTAAGATTTGTTTCAACAGAGTTCATCACAGAACTTGTCGCAGACTTGATCACAGAGATAGTTTGGGTACAGACTTGATTGGTTTGATGTGTGATGGAAGTCAGAGCCAAACCTGTTGTGCACACCTTGAGAGTCCGGGTGCAGAGTTAGTTGGGTGAACCGAGCACTTGGGCAAGGCAATTTAACGCAGGATTTGTTGCACGACTTGTCGCAGATCTAACAACAAAAGTGATCACATAAGCGAAACACAGAGGGTGATCAAAGAAGTGATTGCAAAGGGGAGAATTTCTGGGCTGCAACAAGTTGAAGCACTTGGGTCAATGAATTAAGGTGACCTAGAGGAGATCTGTAGTAGGCATTTGGTTGGGCACATTTCCATCATGATGTCTTTGTGCCATGCATCACCGAGAACAACAGTTGAGTTGAGTTGGGTTGCTGGACATGGGTTTACCGCAGCCTTCAGATGAGGTGACTCTTCGTAGAGTTACAACAATCAATTAGCAATAGTATGACTTGATAGTCAAGTGGTGGATGCATGGTGCCTTGAAGCGGATGCAATCAAGGTGCAAAGATGGCAAGGCATTGGAGATGAGTTTGGTCAGTTGCATGCAAAGTTTGGGACTTAGACGGATTTATGAAGTGGATGGATGGACTCGGACTTGTATCACAGTGAAGGTCTTGCAGGTTTCTGGAGCTATGGATGATGATTGAGGAGATTTCATGTGGAGATTCGGTTGCTTGGGCAAGCGAAAGTCCAACACAACAGACTTAGAACATGGTTATAGCCAAGGATGTTGTTGATAAAGGTATGGTTAGTTTTGAGTTCTTGCATTTCCTAAGTGTTGTGGTGAGTTATTTGAAGGGAAGTCAAATGACTTGGTGGTTCAAGTGCAATTCGTTTCCATAGTGATAACCAGCAGACTTAAGGGTGACTCAAGTGGTGCAGACTTCAAGAAGTCTTGTAGCAGTTTGGGACACCTTGGTTGGGTGAATGTGTGAAGAGCTTAGAGCGACCTGCTTGGACGAGTCTTATGGTGGACTTAGGCCAATTTGGATGGAGTCATGGAGGAGGCTTGAGGAAGATGCCTAACTCTTTGATGAGGTGCATTGGACAGGTCGTTGCGCAGAAATAAGCAGTGAAGCATGTACGTGCCAAATTTGAGAGGATGGGTAAGGCACCTTGGTGCTTGGTGCCTTAGCCAGATTTGTTGGGTCATGCAATGACTTGACAGTCGCAACGACGATGCCAAAGTTTGGATGCTTGCAAGAGGTGCAAGGCAATTTCATTCTAGGAGATGGATGGAGTCAGCAAAGAAGTCGACCAAGAATTGTTGGCAGTGAATCTAAATGGGAAGAACGCAAACCATGTGACTTGGGTGGTGTTCGCTCACCTTTGGTATGGAACATTGGATGAGGCAAAGCACACCTTGGTGACTTGCGGATGATTGTGCGATGACTCAGAGATCCAACAGGGTCATTGGTTGAGGTTAGTAGGAGTATTGGTTCGAATGTGCCTAAGGCATGGAAGTTATTTGGAAGTGACTCATTCCACCTAGAGCATTTTGGACAGTTTGTTAGGACGTTTGAGGAGTGTGAGTGCAATGGCCACACTCATCGTCGATGTTGAGTTGCGAAGAGGTGACTTGACAAAAGGATGTGAGTTGAGGACTTGCCTTCGTTTGGAGGATTATGTGGACAACAGAATTGTAGCATGAAGAAATTACTTGGGCATGGGAATATCTCTTGCTTTGGAAAACATGGTTGAGGGTGAAGCCTAACCATTCAAAGGCATAGAGAGGCAGACACGGCGGCATGGACAGGTGATGAAGTAGTGAGGCCAAGGTAGTCTAGACCTGCATTTCTTGGTAAAGAGATTGGCTAACTGTGCCATGAGGTGGACAGTGGAGTCAAGTTGTTGCAAATGACTTTGTTTTGGGGTGACTTCATAATGCAACAAGGTGAGGAGCAACCTTTCCTTGGTCTGAGATCATTGTGCGGATGGACCGAATTGCGAAAGGAAGTCAAAGTAAAGATGCACGAGTAGGTTCGAAGTGCAACACTCAGACATTGTGGAGGATCTCCTTGACTAAGATCGAATGATGGTAGTAGTAGTGAGGCAAGGATGGACACTTTCCTTAGTCTTTGGAGTTGGATAGAGTAACAGAGATGCAGACATAAATGACTAAGTTCGGGCATGAGGATGTGCATGCTCACAAATTGGACACGATGGTTGGATTAGCTACCCAACTAGTTCAAGACGTGGGGGTTGACAGTGCATAGAGACATGGAAAAATTGGTTGAAGTATGGGCGCAACAACAAGATGACAGGATTTCAACACTTAAGAAAATTTTTGAATTGAAGTGGGAAGCAGTCAGTTGTAGTAGGTAGCGACAACAGCAGCAGAATCGAACAACAACAAGGTCACAACATCGCAACGAGAGATTGCAGCAGAGTTGGGTGACTTTCATCCTTGGAGTTTGGTGAAGTGACCGTATTGACTCAGGCAACAGATAGTGTAGAGTTGGGTGCAATACAATTTGGTTGGTTTGTGGAAACTTGGGGTTTCCACTTTGTAGGGAAACTCAGGGTTTCCACTTTGACGGAATTTGGAGTTTCCAACAAACTTAGCTAAGGAAATGGAGACATGATCTTGGGCAGAGCTGGAGATCGCAAATTTTGGAGGTGTTTTTGAGGTCGACAATGACTTTAAGTGGGGGAGGATGTAAGGCCCCTGGATAAAGACATGCGCATCGACTGACTTGACATTGTCGCGACCTACGAAAGATGGGGTTGCTAAACGGAGCAAGTAGTATGAGCGTGCCGGACATAATGAAGTGTAATGATGGTGTCTTTATATCAGGTGAATCGGGCACCTTGGGCGTGTGATGCACCAAGGGAGACTCAACCAAGATGCCTTTCAAAATAAGTCAGATGACAGGCAGTTTGATGAAGGGTTGAGGGCAAGACTTGGGCTCTCCACCAAACGAACGAATCAATTAAGGAATGAGGAGAGCGCACTTAGACAAGTCAACTCGACTTGGCTAAGCATCGCACTGACCCAAATGATGAGCCGATTGCATAGATGGGGGCACTAGTCAGGAGTTCCATGGGTCGGTTGGGCAAGCTGCTTGAAAGCACCCACATGAGGAATCGGCCCAAATTTGCGAAGGGGCACAACTTGGTGAACCAAAGAGTCATCTCACCCATGGGCATAGAGATGCGACGGTTGGCATGGATCAACACCTATAAAAGCACAAGGGCACACAACCAAGGAGGGAAAATTGAAAGAGAGCAAAAGGAGTTGTGTGGTTCTAAGGCAGGCTTAGACGAAGAGGGGCGAGCTCCCTCAAGGAGCCAAGTCGCTCCACGTGGGAGGACTTGTGTTTCCTTGAGGGTATTATGTGACGAAGATGGGGTGACCTTCTTTCGGGATGGATTTGAGGAAGTCTAGAAATGTAGGTCTGTTGGAGGCATGTGTGAGACAGAACTGAAATATATGAAGGATGGGGAAATGAAGGGACAACAAGTCTGTGATTAAGGGCATGTTTGAGGTGCATCGCAGGAGGTTGCAGAGATGGTTGCGACAGAGAGTCTTGCTATGACGAATATGTGTATGCGTGTCTTGGTGAAGTGAGGTGAGTTGTTTGACCTTGCTCAAGTTGTAAGCCGAGCCGGTAGTGCTCATATTATAACCGTTTCACAATAACAAAGACTTAGCCGGGTAATAGGCACAGTTCGTGTCGCCTGCACTATTTATGTGTATGTTTTTCATCCGTTCCGTTGTTTTTCTCTTGGTTTCTCATGTTCATGGATGTATGGTTATATATGACTAAGTGTTAAGTTGTTAACAAATGTCTAAATCTACAAGAGTTGCACTAGAGCAGGAGTGTGACTCGTTAGTAGCCTTGAATGGAGTATGGGTATGCTCTAGGTGAAGAGGCATAGTCTGAACAAAGTATCCTTGGTGTTTCCAAGCAGCCAAGT